>JAVJIF010008353.1:0-249068 GCA_038442645.1 Agave tequilana | reverse complement strand
GTTTTGTTATCGAACATCACTTCATAACCGTTTACTGGCTCATGAATACCCATAACTTCACCAAATCCATGGCTGTCGTGGTGTCCCTGGTCCAGTGTGCAGTTCCAGTTATACTTCCATTACATGCGGCCGGAGTTGCAGCATGATCCTGTTGGTCAACATTTGGTGATAACTGCAGAGACATTGTTGAATTGAACATATTATCAGGAGGATGTTCTTCAGTGCTTGCAGCATTCACCCCTTGAAAACCACCATTTTCACAGTTACCTCCTTTTATGTCTAGATTATCTCCATAAAAGCTCGATTTCCCGCACTGGAGGAGGTCCCATACTCCTCTCAGGCTTCAAATGTCCGTTAGTGTCAACAGGAACAAAGTTAGGACCTCCTGGCAGTGGATTAGATGGAAGCCATGCATCTGTGACAAAAGTGTCTCCCAGTTTCAAACGTTTTTGATGAACGTGCCTTAACTTCTCCCCATCTAATAGTGCTACCACTGTAACCTTGCAGAAAGAGTGCACTGTTTTTGCTTTTCCACATCCACTCTTTCTCTGATAATGACATTTTCATACAACCTGGCATCACCTGAAGACCGTGCCAGTTCAGAGGGGCCAAAATGGTTTTTCTTTAAGTTATCCTCATTACAGGCCTTAGAAAATGAGTCCACCTTCCCTTCCTGCTCGCGGCATTCAGATCTAGTATTTTCCTTAGAAATAATTGTTTTTGAATCACGGCATGGCAACTTAAGGACAAGTCTCCTTCTATTTCCGGTTTGCCTGAACTTCGGCAGAAGGTTTTACGACATCTTCACACTCATCTTTAGAGGCATCTTTCACAGTTTCTAGTTTCATCTCACTGTTTTTTATTGACCTTTCTGATTCATGCTCTGAGTATTTGAATCTGGAAACTCTGACTCACTCTCTAAAGAGCTGCTTTCTAAGTCATCATCTTCATCAGAAGAACCACCAGCCATCTTTGAAAAGAAAGAGAGAGCATTTCGTGCAGAGCGTCTTTGAGGCCGCATTGCCTTGGATTTTGATGATTTTTTCCTCGAATCCAATCGTCCATGTTTTGACCTCCTTTTCCTGTGAGTCCTTGATATGGTAGTACCATCACGCTCATCAAGTTTCTTCTCTTCACTCGCCTCCCAGAAGAAGTCATGATTTCAACCTGCTGATGAAAAAATGTCAGTTCATATGAGAAATAAACCTTAAACAGGAGGAGACAGAACAGGGGGTGTGGGGGTGGCGGGGTGGCGGGGTGGCAGGGGTGGGTGGGTGGGTTGGGAGGGGAGGGGAGGGGGTTGTCTGGGGAGAGTGGAGGAATGAGTAAGCTATGGGCATATTTTACGTACTTGTGATTTGTGCTTCTTCCTTTGGATCTCCGTAGGCCATCCTTATTATTATGATCAACCCCACTGTCGCGGTACTGCACTTCGGTTCCCCGGATGAATGACTGCTTAAACTTTCATGTCCTGCTTCACTTGAACATTCATCAGTAACATTATATTCAGAATCATTGTCATCACTTGTACTCATTTTCTGGTGGTTCCCAATCGATGGCCTCTAAAAACTCTGGTAGAGGCTCAACCCATCTGTCCACGTCTACAATTGGAGGCATTTGATAATCACCAGTGTTCGTGCTGTAAGTCAAGCCAGTTGCAAACTTGACAGGAAGACGGACGCCACTCAATACCTAGTGTACCTAGACGGCGCTGCTGGTACATACTCTGATAAGGTTCTGGATAGGGATCCATGCCTAACATTGCACAGTAACTCCATTCCATCAGAAAACAGACTCCACAAGAGTGCAAAATAAATATTATCTCTGATAAAATGTCTAAAAAACCAAAGATGAAAATGCATACTTGAATCACAAAGGAGGTCCTGAAATATTCCTTCGATATGGTACAAGTTGAGTCTCCTGCAATTGTCATAAAAATACCATGAGCGATGAGTAATTTGGTAGAGATGGCGATGCTGGTGTTCATGTGCGTGTTCGGAGAGAGAAACCATACTAAAAAAAAAATCCAGTGCCCAGACATCAGGGTATTGGTTCAAGTAAAACCAGACCCGACGCGTTTACTAATAGAGTATCCTCCTTACTTGACTTGTTGAATAATTTTTCGAGGACGAAAATTTCTTATTAGGTGGGTAGATTGTAATATCCTAAAACTAGGTGACTAAGATGCAATAAATAAATAAATAAATAGGAATGATAATAATTAATAATAATATAAAATATTTAGTTATAATGAATATTGTGGCCCAACACATCCTATTCGGGTCCACAGGTATAGAACTAGTTCCATACTCGTCTAATTGGGTCTGGTACCGTACGGGTCGAGACCCGATCCATTGACAGCCTATATCTCCAAGGAAGATGACAAAAGGATGTCCCACATAGTTACACGAAAAATACAGTTAATCATAAACTAACAATCATGGATAAAAAATATTAAAATAAAAAAACAATAACCACTATTTTTTTAAAGAAAAAAACTCCAGACCTGATCCACAACGTTTCCATTGGTATCTTGGATAAGGGGTCGATAATCACCAAGAAAGAACTGTCATGATCAAAAATATATGTATCAGTGGAGTTGCAGTCCCACCTTGTACTATTTGAGTTAATGTTTCATGTATACCTGATCAAATTTTGCATCCTTTTGAGACTCTCCTTGTCCTGTGGCTATTATAAATATGTGTCCAGCTTCATCAGAGAGAACAATTGATGTTCCATCCCTAAATTATAAAGCATGATTGGGTCCAAAAAACACATAACTTGATTAGTATGGTATAAAAAAATACCAAGACGAGCTAATCAACTATTTCTCACAATATCTCATTTGACTAATATGATGCAATCACTGAAAAAGTTACTCTAGTTATTAACAAAAGTGAAAAGTTGTTCTAAACGGCAGTACAAGACAGATAAAATCCCATTTTGTCCAGCTAACTTACGGTGAGAACTTCCCATCAACCAACTTGAACCGTCCTGTTTCATATATTCGTACAGGTGTGCCCTCCCATATCTATGAATACCATATAACAAGGCATTACTTGCATAAGCAAAACAACAAGAAATCAGTATATAACATGACATATAACATAACGACATTGCCAGAAACTCACATCCCATATGATAGTTTTCCCATCATATCCAGCACTCATAGCTATTCGAGGGTTGAAAGGATGGACATCCAAAACAAAAGTCTGCAACATTAAAATAGAAGTTAAAATAAAATATTCTAGATATAATCATTCCATTGGAACATATAATTTATAGAATAGGCAATAAATCCAGTAGAAACCAAAAAATAGAAGAAATGTATCAATATCACAAATCTTCATAAGCAAAATGAATACTATACTATAGATCTCAAAAATGCACAATATCCACATAGAGAAACTAGTAGCAATAAGAAGAGACTGAAAGCTGTAGCTTTTGTGAAAAATAATTAGGTGAAACACAGAAAACTTTACGACATGATGCAATAGTTTCTGCCAATGTTAATCCGCAAGCTTTTACCAGGAGCGTTGTGGGTAATTCCTAGGAAATTTACCCACACACCTAAATTGAGGCGATGGAAAACAAATCTCAGATCCGACCAACACAAACACTGAGATTTATGAGAAAAACCCAGAGAGGGAAAAACAACGGAGAGAAGGGATTTAACTATAATTCAGAAAAAATTACAATGGTGATCGCTCCAATCTCACACGCTAGGGTTTCTGGGTTGAATTGATCACCATCTTCACGTTTGAAGGGAAATCCGTTCTCCAGCCCCCCAACTATAAGACGGAAAAAGTAATAAGGCCGCCTAACGATAAACTGCTGACGTTTTGGTGTTTCCACTTTGACATATAAGGTGCAAAATTTTCGAGTTTCTTCTTCATTACTCCCCATTTTCTGCTAGTTGATTCGAAGCAACCTCAGAAAAGTGTCCCGGACACTGGGAAGGGCCATTAGGAACAAGGCAACCACAGTTCAAAAATGACAAACCTGTATCTGCTGCATAAGGCTGCAGAGTCGAGCTCTGTTTAAATATTTAACCACTTATCTCAGAGACGTTTAGAACAGTGTTTTAAAAAACCCGTTTTATAACCCGTTATAACTCGTTATATAACATAACGCTGACCACTCGTTATGTAACAGGTCTAAAAAACATAATGTTTGATAACTATGGTTATTTTGCTCGTAACTTACGTTACGTTACATTATTAATGTAACGCACCGAAACCTACGTTACGGTGCAAGTCGACTTTTTATAACCTCCTATTCTCTCGGTCTAGGGCAAAAAAAAAAAAACCCCAAATTCGCTCGCTCGCTCGTCCTCTCTGCAACCATGTCGTCGTGTCCTCGTCGGCGCCGAGAAGAAGACATACCTCCGATCGACAACAAAAGAAAAAGACCGACCTCTTATGGATATCCGTCGTATTGGTTCTCGCTGGCGTCGTCTCCAAGCGGTGGTTCTCCATCTCCAAGCACATGTAAGCTCTCTCCCCCAATCTCTCTCCTCTCTCTTTCTCCAATCTCCCCCTGGATCTCTTTCTCCCCCCGATCTCTCTGCTTTCTCGCCCCGATCACCCTCTCTGAGATCGGGAGAGAGAGCAGAGAGATCGGGAGGGGGAGAGAAAGCAGAGAGAGCCGGAAGGGAAGAGAGCACAGAGAGAGCAGGGAGATCGGGGATAAAATATCGGAGAGAGTGAAGGACACGAGGGTTTAATTGAATAGCATATTGTACATTGAATTATGAATTATAATGAATAACATAACTAAAAATTATGAATTATTATTGAATCATGAATTGTTGTAGATTGAATTATGAGTCTGTGTAGATTGAATAACATGGTTAAAAATTATGTAATATAATGAAATATGCGAATCATATTGTTATTTGTGTAGATGAAATTATGAATTATAACTTGGGAATGTGAAAAATTATTCTAATACTTGCTAAAAATTGTTGTGAGACTTGCTAAATGTGTTATATATTGTTTTGCAATTTTTTTAGATTTTTTAAATTATTTTCCTATTTATAAAAAATCTTAAATATAGTATATACATTAATTTTTATTAATTAAATATTAAATCGCGTACGTTATGTGTTACGTTATAACCTATGTTAACATAACAGAAGAAAAAACGTTATCATTACGTTATCGTTATTTTAAACGTTGGTTTAGAACCAAACATCTTGATTTGAATTGGTTGAATGTGTGTTCGTCTTTATCCTGGGGGTCTATCCTACTGTAGATATGGTTGATCTGCTTCTGTGCCGTAACCATCAGGATTAAATGGAGATTTGGCTTAGAGATAAGGATTCTCATAACTAATTTTATCTCCTTCCAACTACCTGAACTGCTCGTTGTTTGAATTGGATGAGAACTCATGTTTAGAGGTCCTAGAAGCGCCCACGTGTCATGCGCTTGTTTGAGGCTGGATGGACACGTGTCATGATCTCGAGGAAGTCAGAAACTAACCACTACAAATGCCCTTCTGCTTCCCTCTCTTTGGCAGGTGGTCGAGAACGTATCCTCAAGAATTATGTGTTCCCGGGAACTCCAACAGAAAAGAAGAGGAGCAGACTTCTTAGGCTTAGCCTCAGCCTGCCTGTGTCACTTCAGTTTTTGTCTTTTAGAGGCGTACCTCCACAAGTTGGTAGAGCTTTAAACGCATGTCCCATCCTTTGCAGCATCGGTCAGGTAACCATCGCTTTTAATGGGGCGCTTGAGATTGATACTGCGTATCTTACGAGATGGCTTTAATCTGATCCATCGCGACACGTGTATGATCCTGATCGAAAGACTGCACATTATGTTAGGGTTCAAGAGCGACGCTCTCAAACCCTAGGCATTATCCCAAATCTTTGAGTTTTCTTCTTCAAATCTCCTTCGTGATTAAATCCTCTGGTTCTCAGGCCTCTATTGCTCTCTTACCTATTGTTGAGATGACGAAGGGAGGCAAGTCTGGAGCGGTCAGCGACGCAGGCAAGGAAAAGGCTACGGCGGAGGAGAAAGGGAAGAGATCTTTTCATCATACCAGGGTCGGCATGGACTTCGATCCTAAAACCACGCTCCATAACCAGAGGGAGGTTGATGAATACCTGGCGAATAGGGCGTTGAACTCTCTCCTGAGATCAAGTTGAGTTCTATCCCAGGACACTAAGTTTGGTTCGTCCCCTCCCAATGGTGGAGTTTACATGCATGCACAGGTCCCTGGCGCTGGGATTGAAGCTGCCAATGACGAAGTTCGTCCTCAGCGTTCTGGCTTTCTACAAAATCGCCCCCTCGCAGCTGTTGGGGGTTGTGTGGCGAACAGTCCTCGAGTTTGAGGCTCTCTGCATCCTGAGTGTCCCAGACGTGTGCCAACGGGAAGTCTTCAACGCCGCCTACACATTGATGAAGACTAACGAAAACGCTCGCTACTTCGTGCCCTAAAGTGGGGGCGAGAAAATTATTGTAAACATGATGGATAGTGACTACAGTATGCGGGATACCGTGGTCCACGTGACCGGTCCGTGGGAGGCCGAGTCGATGGATGAGTGTGAAGTCGTCCCGACCACCTGGAATCTGGGTCCGCTTTCTCAGGGGGGGAGTGTCACTCTCCGCGGATATCAAAGTAAAGCTGCGGAAGTTGGCGGCTATTAACGACAACCATCGCAACTGGAGTTGGCTTCTAGACCTGAACAGGCCTCCTGTGTACCCAGTCCTCCCGAGGGTGCCTGTTTCGGGCAAGAGCCGGCCCCGCCCCAAACCGAGGTCCCTTGCTCCGGAGAGGAGCCAACCGACAAGGTTGAGGGTCTCAGAACGGATGGTTAGCGTCAAGAAGAAGAAGGTCCTTGATCAGCCTTCGCAACCTCCGCGCCCCAAAGTAAATTCATGATTTCTTTGATTTTCCGTCTGAAGAACTATTTTTTTAATGTTTTTCTTATTTGGCAGAAGAGGAGTAGGATCGTCTTTGACAAGTCTGATGAAGAGGAGATGACGAATTGCTGGCGGTCGCGCCTGCTCGACCAACCCCAGCCGCCGGGCAGTCCCTCGCGGCTGAAGATGCTCGGGTTGGATCAGCGTTTGACGACTCAGCCAAGTCGAATACAACTCGATCGAGTCGTATCTGTCTCGTCCATCGTCGAGACGATTCCGATACGCGAGTCGACGTTTTCAATATTAGTTGATCGACTCGATCGAGAATCGGAGTCAACTAGGTTGACTTGGCTGAATCAGTCGACTTCGATCCTCGGCCGAGTCGGGATCGGTTTCTTATGAACCCGTGACGAAACGGGTATAAAAGAAAAAAAAAGGAAAAGAAAAAAAACAGAACCTACCTCAATATCTCGCAACCGAACCCGACGCCCTCGGCTTCAGCTCTGAGCTCTGCCGCCCGACGCCGCTCCGCCTCCAGGTCTCTCTCCTCTCCATCTTTCGTCTCTCTTCCCCTTCCCTCTTCATCCACTCTCTTTCTCTCCCTCTCCATCTCCCAGGGCGATGTTTCTATCAGTCTCTTTCCTTCTTCCTCCTTCTGTTTCTCTCTCCCCTCTCTCATCCGCTTTCTCTCTCCCTCTCCACTCTCTCTTTGTCCCTTTCCTTCTCCCTCCCTCTGTTTCTCACTCCCCCCTCTCACCCACTCTCTTTCTCTCCCAGGCTCTCCCTCTCTTTGTCTCTAATCTGTCGCTTTAATTTCATGCTCTGTAAATGAAGGTTTCAGTTGCTGAAAGCGGGAAAACCAAGGATCAAAACAAAATTGATGATGAAGAGTAGTATTAATTTTGGTAATTTAATTAAGTTATTTTTTTTAATATTAGTCTAAATTTAATCTTTTTAATTTAATCTAGATAATTTAATATATATATATAGTTAATATTAATCTAGTTAATTTAACATAAAGCAATATTAATCTAATTAAGTAACATACAGCTAATATTAGTCTAAATTTAATATAGTTAATTTAATCTAGGTAATTTAATCTAATGTTAATTCATTAGAAATGTTTTAATTTACTTTACATTTAATTTAGTGTAAATTTACTTTTAATGTTAATCTTTTAATTTAATTTAAATTAACAGATAATTTTTAATATTTCAGTATGGCTCCAAAGCAACGCGATATTGAATAGGAACATGGTACCCCTGTTGATGGAAGTAGAAAACTTGTGAAGTATAATTATTGTAAAAAATAAGTACATGGTGGTATCATAAGATTAAAACAACACATAGCACATGTATCCAGTCAGGTAGAAGGATGCTTGCAAGTACTAAGAAAAGTGTCTCAAATATTGAAACACCTTTTTGAAAGTAGCAAAGAAAGAGCAGCTATAAAATTTTAAAAAGAGCAGCTTATGAAATCTTTAAGTGAGGAAGATTTTATGATCTGACCGATGAAGATTCTGAAAATGAAATTGAAAAAGGTAGCAGTTTGAAAGAAGTTGGAAAAAGACAATTAAAGCAAGCTATGAAGGAAAGCCGTAAAATAGCTTAGAGATCTGCAGAAGGTCATACAAGAGATGTTGGTGGCAGTAGTTCACAGCCTTCAGGACCAAGGATCAAGCGTGGATTGCGTCGGAATTTTACCCTATACCTAGAGAAGCCTAAAATTCTAACTCGTGGTATTGATCCTCACATGTTCCCAAGGAAACAGAAATCAATTAAAAGCATATTCTCAACTGATAATGTTAAGTTGGAAAAACTATGACGAAATTCTTCCACTACAATGCAATACCATTCAATGCAGCTGATAGTGGTCCTTCTTACCATGCCCTGATTAATACTATTGTGGAGGCAGGCCCAAGTGTAAAAGACCCTACAGATACCAGATTGACAATGTTTATTTAGAGAAATAAAAGAAATTAAAGTATATATTGCTTCAATAAAAACAAAATGGCTATAGTATAATTGCACGATCATGCGTGACGGCTGGAGTTCAAGTAATTTCATGATTTATTATGATAGAAGCATGATCTACATACTTCTGTTGATACAACTAATATCTCGAAGACTGCTGATTATATATTCCCTAATGGACAAAGTTGTTGATGAAGTTGATGAAGAAAATATTGTGCAGGTTGTAACAGACAATGAGTCAACTTTCAAATCAGCTGGTCACTTGATGGAGAAGAGAAAGTATTTGTTTTTGTCTCCCTGTGCAGAGCATTGCATTGATTTGATGCTTGAAGATATTGGCTCGATGAAATCAGTGAAAAAGATATTAGATGATGCTAAGATTACATCATTCATTTACAATAGCATCAAAGTGGTGAATTTAATGAAGCAATTTACTAGAGATAGAGATTTGTTAAGACCATGTATAACATGGTATGCCACCGGTTTATTTCTATTAAAAGCCTTATTCACTATGAACAAGATTTGAAAAGAATTGTAGAACAACCGAATAATGTGAATTCAATAAGAAAAAGAGTAGAAGTGTGATAGATAAAATTTCTAACTCATTTTGACTGACCGAGTTTGGAAGAAGGCAAGAGAGGTCGAAAACATTATGAATCCTCTTATTAGAGTCTCGAAGATAGTAGACCAGAACAACAAACCTACATTATATATTATCTATGAGGCTATGGATAGAGCAAAATTGGATATAAAGACATCAAATAAGAATTAGAAAAAGTACTGGGATATCATTGATAAAAGATGGGAGGGATAATGGCATACACTTGCATGCTACTGGTAATTTATTTGCCTAGAAATCATATTTGTTGACTAGAAATTGAAACTGTCATATCATAACAATCATGTGTTTACATTATTGCAACATATTTTTTAAATCCAGCACTCCAATATTCAAAAAGCTTTTCTACACATCCAGAAGTGAAATGGATTAAAGGAGGTCATAAAAGATTGGAGCCAAATTTGAATAAACAAGCAAGAGCTATTAATGAGATAAGCTATCTAATAATTTATTTATTCCATCGATATAATGTTATGCAAATATTAACACTTATAATGTGAATTCTCGCAGATAAAATTATTTGTGGATGGAGTTGAAAATTTTGAAAGCTCATTGACTAGAAGAGCAATGTAACAATCTCTTCCAGGTGATTGGTGGATGAACTTTGACGAAGAAGCTACCAATCTGCAGAAAATTGCCATCAAAGTTTTAAACCAAATATGTTCTTCATCGGGTTGTAAAAGAAATTGGAGCACGTGTTCGCTGATTCATATAAAACTGGGCAACCAGTTGGCAATGAAAAAGTTGTATAAACTAGTGTTTGTGCATTACAATATGCAGTTGCAAGTAAGAAACTTGACATGCCAAAGCGACACTGATGATTATTACAACCCAATTGATCTGAACAATATTTTTAATGATGATGACATATTGGATGAGTGAATTCGGGAGGGGGAACAATCGATGTTACCACCAGATAACTTTAATTGGATGAAGGTATTCGTTGTAGCGGTGATGGCGGTGATGACGACGACGATGGTGATGGCGGTGATGATGACGGTGGTTATAGCGGTGACAATGGTGATGATAATGATGGCGGTTATGGCGGTGATGGCGATAATGATGAAGAGAATCATGGTGTTGGTAAAAGCCAACGAGGTGGTACTATGACATGGATTCAGAGTATTATGCCACACAATATACAGATCATGGAGGCTGATCGAGGATTCCACAACAGTGTAAGAATTTGGATCGGTTGGTTGATTTGAGTTCTAGCGATGATTATTCGAGTGGACATGATAACTACTCACCATAGTTCAAAGTCGCGGTCTCGGCTGCCGACTCGGCCAACACTGTTCCACAACGATCACGGTCTCGACTCGGGCGAGATGCGTGAAACGCCACATACAGGGCTCAAAAAATTCTAAAAATATCACGACAAATTTTAAAAAATATAAACATCAAAATTGACGTATAACATGTCCAAAACATATCACCTCGCAAACAAAACATGAAAATAATGCATAAATACATGTCTTTGGTATTAAAATATCAAAAAATGCATAATTTAGTAAATTATATAAAATTAATTAAATTTAAATTAACTACTATTTTCACAAAAGTAAAATTTAGCTCTACCTTTATAGTAAAAATTTAAATTATATGAAATTAATTATATGAAATTTTGGCTTGACTCGGCGGCCTTAACTGGGCCGACTTGGCTGAGTCAGACTTGACTTGGGGCCGACTCGACCTCGACTCGGGTGACTCGGCCCTAAGTCAAACAAAACAATGCAATAGGGAGACTTGTGAACCGGTTTCAGAACGAGAAAGGTCGTTCCAGTCCCACTCAGCCGAGTCGGAACCGGAACGGTGAGTTTTTGAACCTTGCTGCTCACATGGTTATCATAGTCTTGAAGGTCATTTACAGGGGGTTGGGTTTGACATCAGGCCAACATTCTATGTCCCTAATTATTCCAGCATTGGTGAATATTCTACTAGCAGCGCTGAATATCCAGGTTTTAGGTATTATCACCATGGAGCTAATATTGCACAACACTCGCCGCCATTTTACTATGATGTTAGATCCTCTAGCCAATCATCTCAACCTATTGGATCTCACACACAAGCATACAATTATCCTTATGGAAACTATACACGTGGTTTCTATACTTATCGCGAGGTTTATGATAATGATGAGTTTGTACCTCATCGGAATTCAATGTGAAAATAACTACATTAGTAGGTATTTATGAATGTATTTTGTGCAATTTACTATATTATGTATGTATTTTGATATGTTTCTACTGACGAGGCGTGTATTTATGCTTTCGCTTTATGTCAAGTGTGCTATGTGATAGGTTTTGGATATGTGATACATGAATATTGATATCTACATTTTGGGGCTGTTTGTTTTGCGTAAAAGTCTATAATTTGTAAATGACTTACCACCCAATTACAACTACGGTGTTTGTTTGGACCGTAATTCGTAAAAGACTTATACAACTCAATTTACTCACTTGCAATCCAATTACCACTCACAACTCCTTAAGTTAATTTTGTGGTCATGCAAATTTGTATTATTTTTTATATTAATATTAATTTTTTTAATATTTAGTATTTTTAGTATTTATTTGCAATATTTAAATTTTTAAATCACCAAATAGTTAATTTTGTGCTCACCTTTTTCACTTACGACTTACACATTACAACAACCAAACACTGTAAAACACAATAAACTTTCCCACTTACAACTTTACATTACCAATCAAACACCATAAAACTTACATATATGTAACTCATTTACAACTATAAAAGAGTACCAATTACGACTTATGAATTACGAACTTTTACCCAAAACAAACAGCCCCTTTTTAGAACTTGATGTGATTTTTTCAGAATTGTTTTAGCTTTCTACGTAGCATTTTGCGCGTATCGCCCAAGTCCGATCTGAGACGTCGAGATGATCCGTCTCGGTGCCCGCCGAGTCGGCCGCCGAGACTGCGACGTTGAACCATGGATTGGATCCTCCGAGCTCGTGGATTAGGAAGCTCGAGGGACTTCGCCAGTTGTTAAGGCTCCCGAAGAGCTTGCAGATATGTGCATCAGTCGATGGAGACGGGGACGGAGCTGCCAAAGGAGCGCCCCTACTATTGAGGTACTCTCCAAAGAGGAAGCTGAGGCAACAACGCCCCCTGCTCTGGTTGAAGTTGAGCTCGAGCCCTTGTTTGGGCTTGAGACAGCACGAGAGTCACCGGCGCTGCCAATCCTTGGGGGCTTGTTGCTCGGTCCCCGGTGTCGTCCTCAGGGCGGCCCACTGAGAGCCCTCAATTCGGGTTGTATCTCTGGAAGGGGGGAAAACAAGGCAACCCTCGGGTACGGGGATTTCCTATGAGGGTTTGAGGAACTCAAGGCCCTGCCTTTGAAGGAAAAGAGGCGGGGCTGAAAAATAAGGTCTTCAGAGTATGTATCACAACGACTCTGTCTTGAGTTAGTTCATAATACGCCATCTGACTTTTTCATATCAGAATGTTATGATGACCTTCGAGCTGCTAGACGACCGCCTAGACGGCCTGAAAGGGAAGGAGGGCACGATCGCTGAGTTGCACCAGAAGGTGGAGGAGCTCAGTTCTATAGAGGCAGGGATTGAGAAGATTAACCGGTTCCAGACGGATCTGGACCATGAGGTAGATGTCCAGTCAAGTCGGGAAAAAGAGCTGTAGCAGCTTAGGGAGAGTCTAGGAAGATGCCCACAAAGCAGACAGCGAATGTGACCCCCGATTAATCCCACAGGCCATGTAGCCCCCGCCTTGGTAGTTTCTCACCACGAAAACCGAGTCCATTCGTATGTATATATACTTTTTTTTAACTGTTGCGGTATGAAAATCGTACCTTTCTTCTGTCATCAATAATGGTACTCTTTCTCCTTTTCGACTGTGTCATCTCTCGTTCTTGATATGCCCATACGAATGATATGGCGTGTGCCCAGCCCGTTTATATTTTGCTTGGTAGCTTGTGGAGGCATAGTGTTCGTCGCCATGTTTGCAAGACGTTTTAGGTAGCCATTCAGGTAGATGCCTCTAGGTTAATCAGAGGCCCCTCAATAGTTGAAAGAACAAGATATAAATTGCCTTGAGGCTGTTGTCGAGGCTGAGCCTTCATAACCTTTTGGCTCGCTCGGGTAGCCGTCACGACAAGATCTGGTGTAGGCTGAGCTCCGAGCAATCTTTGTGGACGAACCTCTGTCTTTCAAAAGACTCCCCGAGAGGTAGCCGGCAGGGTAGGACCCGCACAGGCCGTGACTCACTCGGGTAGCTGTCAGGGCAGGGCCCGTGTAGGCTGAGCTTCGAGCAGTCATAGGCAAGTCTCCATCTTTCAGGAGACTCCTCGAGGGGTAGCTGTTAGGGTAAGACCCCTATAGGCTGTTGATTCGCTCAGGTGGCCGTCATGGTAGGGCCCGTGTAGGCTGAGCTCCGAGCAGTCGTGGGCAAGTCTCCGCCTTTCCCCTAGGGGTAGCCGTTAGAGTAGGACCCGTATAGGCTGTTGACTTGCTCACCACACTCAAAGAAGACATCTTGCTGAAGAATTAGGATGAATATTGCATGTTTTTACATAACATCGTTTCAAGTAAAAAAAGGATTCCATTGCTTCTTGTGGGGCCGCCCGTCAATAGTGCTGATGAGTAAGCGCTTTAGTCGATAGCCTCATCTGGGGTGTGTCGGAGTTCGGATCTAACTCCATGTCAAGGATAAACTCATCGAGGTACCCACGTTGAACAAGATCCTCGAGTGCCTTCTGAGGGCCCAACGATTCAAGGTGACATGCCCCCGAATGCCATGAAAGAACAGTGTCCTGCTTCTAGGGGATCCGGCTCGCGCTTGCTTGGCTTGGAGAGTCTTACCCAGGATTGATGCTTGATAACGTGAAGGATCTAATCGATCGGTAACTTCAAGGGAGTTGAGGCTGAGTCGTCCTTAGTCTCTGTTGCTGTCCGGAGGCGTTTCTCGTTCTCTTGGGTGTTGGGGTGTGATGTCCCCTCGTCCGTTTTCATGGAGGACCAACGTTGCAGCTCTCTGGATCCCCATAGGGTGAGGTTATTTGGGAGCGCCTTTAACTTAAAATGTAAGTCGGTCAGAGCTGAGGGATGTTGATGAACTTAGGAGGGTGCGTCCATTTGGGCTTCCCTTGGCGCTCAACTCTATGAATTGTTCTTGAGCTTTTCGAAAAGCCTTTATTTGCATGAGCTGGCGATTGATTTGCGTGACCGCTTCTCGCTCGCGTTCGGCAGTGTCACGATGGATGGCGGCCAACTCTTGTTCGCGGTCCGCCAGGGTCCGTGGTCCACTGAGCTGTCATTGTAGGTCGGCTACTCACTGGATGAGATATCCTCGGGAGAGTGTTGACGGCTCGTATTCGCCGAAGGTGTTGACGTCATGGTTATTAGTGCTCTTGGGCGCCATGATTATTTGAAACCTTTTTGAGGACGTGAAAGAGTATCGGATGGGAAGAACTTAAGAGTGTGAACTCAAAGATCTCAATGAAAGCACCAAATATTGTGGGTAATTTTTAGGGAATTTATCAAGAACAACTAAGCCATTTGTCCCAAGTGTCTGGGGTAGGCTACATGAACCAAAAGAGAATTACGCCAGATCGGGCACATGGATCAACTTTCTCCACTCATTCCTATCAAGCAATATGCCTTCATTAAGACCTTTAGCCTCTATATCTTGTTATATCACCTCCATCTATGTTTTCTTCAGTCTCCCCTGCGCTCTTTTAACTTGCCCAATTTGATACGCTGTACTCACCGTACTGGGCATCTGTAGGTCTACGTCACACATGACCAAACCATCGTAGGTGATTTTCTCTCATCTTCTCTTCTATAGGGGTTATGCCTATCTTAGTACGAAAATCCTTATTTCTCACCTTAACTCTCCTCGTGTTACCACACGTCCAACGAAGTATGCGCATCTCTGTTACAATCATCTTCTGGGCATGATATCTCTTTATAGCCCAACATTCTGCCACATATAATAAAGCTGACCTACTAGCAGTCTAATAAAACTATCCTTTCAGCCATAACGAAATGTTATGATCGCATAAAACTCCTGTTGCACTCCTCTATTTCAACCAGCCGGCTTGAATTCTATGGTTGACATCACTATTGATATCACCATCCTTTTGGATAATAGAATTCAAGTACTTAAAATGATTACTCATCGGTATTCCTTGTCCGTCTAGCATCACAATACTATAATCTTGGATTCCCTGTTTATTGAATTTGCACTCCATATACTCTGGTTTGGCCCTACTTAATTTAAAACCTTGAGATTCTAGAGTTTGCCTCCATATCTCCAATTTGGCATTCACCCCAACTCTCGTCTCATCGACTAGGATATCATCAGCAAATATCATACACGGTATCTCATCTTGAATAGCTCTAGTAAGCTCATCCATCACTATAGCAAATAAGAATAGACTCAATGCAGATCCCTAATGCAATCCAATTATGATAGAAAAATCACTTGTTATGCCTACATAAGTTCTGACATTTGCCACTACTCCATCGTACATGTCCTTGATTGTGTCAATATATTTGATGGGAACTCTCTTTTTCATCAATGTCTAGCATAATACCTCTCTTGGCATCTTATCATAAACTTTTTCTAAATCAATAAAAACCATATGCAAATTTCTCCTCCCAAAATCGCTCTATAAGTTGACGAAGCAAATGAATAGACTCTGTCGTCAATCGCCCCGTCATGAACCCAAATTGATTCTCTTATATTTTAACATTGTGCCTTAACCTGTGGAGATAGAAAAATAAATCTCTGATCAGACCAACACAAACACCGAGATTTACGTGAAAAACCCAAATAGGAAAAATCCATGAAGAGAGGGAAGGAAAAATTACAATGGTGATCACTCCAAGCTCATACGCTAGGGTTTATAGGTTGAATTAATCTTCATCTTCACGTTGGAAGGGGCATGCTGTTTATATAGATAGTATCTGTTGGATAAAGTTGTAGAGTCTAGCTCAGTTTAAACATTTAACCGCTTATTTCAGAGGCGGTTAGAGGCTTAGAGCCAAACATCTTGATTTGAATTGGTTAAACACGTGTTCGTCTTTATCATGGGGGTCTATCCTGCTGTATATATGGTTGATCTGCTTCTGAGCCGTAACCATCATGTTTAAATGAAAATTTGGCTTAGAGATAGAGATTTTCATAACTGATTCTATCTCCTTCTAACCACCTGAACTGCTCGAAGTTTGAATTAGATGAGGACTCCTGTTCAGAGATTCTGAACGCGACCACGTGTCATGCGCTTATTTGAGGCTGGATGGACATGTGTCATAATCTCGAGGAGATCGGCAACTACCACTATAAGGAGTAAAAAATTGTGAAGGTTGTAAAAACCAAGCCTAGATATAATCTTCTGCTAAGTCTTAAGACTCGTTAAAGGTTGTTTCTCGGAAATTGTGATGTAAAAATCTTTAATTGATTGAAAAGAGAATTACAAACGGATCAATTACCGATTACAAAAGAGGGAAGAACAGTTGAATCTCCCCTTTGTTTAATGATGGGTTCTTCTTGTGACGATGGAGAGTGAATCTAATTCTCTGTTGACGAGCCAAGTTTTAAGCTTGGATCTTCTTTACTCTCTTTATCAAAGCGCTGAATAAGGTATGTGAACCTTAAACAACACTAGAAATCTCAAAGAGATTGAAAGAAAACTTGTTTGCTTCTGCACAAGTTTCTCAAGAATCCCCTCCTCTTTTCTTCTCCTCTATCCTTGTACCTTTTCTTCAGCTATACATAGCTATTTAGAGAGTATTTTTAGGGTGTAACCGACCCCCTTAAATCTCTCCATAATGAATTCTCATTCCCATTAACTGGGGAGAGGGTGTGATTGACCCACTTTTATTGTTGTCAGTTACAGCAGGAACGCAGGTCTCGCGTTTGACGCGAAGCTTGTGTTTGGAGTTGAAACGCAGAGCTCACGCAGCGCTTGCGTTTGTTGAAACGCCACTCTTGCATTTAAAATGAAACACAACTCCTGTGTTTGACAAAGAACGCGAGGCTCGCGATTCTTACATTTAGTGAGAGAAAGCGACCCACAATTTTATGGGTGAATATGACCCTTGCGTTCAATGGGAGAATGCGACCCTCACGTTTTATGGGGAATATGACCCCGCGTTCAATGAGAGATATGACCCCGCGTTCAATGAGAGAACGCGACCCTCGCGTTTTATGGTGAATGAGACCCAGCATTTTATAGAATGAAATACGAATTTCGTGTTTTATGCAGGGAACGTGTGGCTCTTATCTGAGACACTTTTTGACATCCTACAGAACCCCCACCAAAGTTTTGAATTCGTGGTTGACTGAGACGGATTTCAAAATACTCTAGACTTTCAGTGACTGTGCTAGAAACTCTTGTTCCTGTCGAGATTCAGATCTTTGTAAGTGCACTGTTAAAATTACTTCGAAGCACCAGAGCAGATCATCCAAAAGTACAGCTGGAACTTTTTCTAAACTTTGATATGTTTATCAGTGTACTTTTTGAGCTAGTTGAATTGTCTGATTTTTTTCGCCAGTGTATTGTCAAACCATTGTAAGAGCGAGACATCAATCAGTAAATCCGTTGTGTTTATTGGGCTTAAAACACACTTCTTGTGTTTGAGAGAATGCAACTCTCATGTGAAACGCAACAGTCACGTTTTATGACTTTGGACGCGACTTTCATTTATGAAGATGCGAACTTCATTTGGTCGTGTTGAAACGCGATGGCAAGTGTTGGAAAGTTCCATACGTGATTCTCGTTTGAGAAGGTCACTGGCTTCCCAAGCACCGCGTCTTAAGCTCAGATTGAGCTCCAAGATTCGCATCGCGAATCCCGGACATTAAATGGTATATAAAAAGACCCCTGATCTTTCAAAAGTCAAATCATTTGACTGTTCTTTATTCTTGAGCTTCGCGTTCAAGATTAAGAAAGCTTTCTAAGGTTTCTTCTTCATCTTCTTCGAAGATAATCAACTGCTGCAAAGGCTTCTAAGAAGACTTTTTAAGTCAAACCCAACTTCGTCATGTTCAAGAACGGCCGGTGTCGTTGATGCTGCTCCTTCGCAACACAGCGCCAATCTCAGGTGAGATTTCTTGGCTTCTCCAAAAAACTTCAAAAGGTTTTAACCCTTTCAACTTCTTTGAAGTTCTGATCTTCAACGCGGTCTCAAAGACTAGTATTCACAAATGCGGATCTTGTGTTTGAAGTTTTGAACGTGGATTTGTGTTTGAAGCTTTGAACATGGATCTCGTGTTTGAGTCTCGGAACACGGATCTGTGTTTGAAACTTTGAACGCGGACTTGCTTTGAATGCGGATCTCGCGTTTTGAGTTTTTAAACGCGGATCTCGCGTTTAATGCTTTGAACGTGGATCTCATGTTTTGAGTCTCGCATTGAACTTCAAAACTTAGAATTTTCTTAGTCTTTTTTGAGTTTTTAACTCTTTCGTGTTTTCCCTTTTTTTTCTTGCAGTGAGATACTCGACAGGCCTATTGTCGAAGTGTCATCATTTCGACCATGAAGGAGGCCAGATAGGAACGTACGCTTCGGCTTTCATCAGATCGCACATGTGTTTATTGGCAAGGACAAAGTGCGGAATGCCCAACTGACGTTATGCAGCGCTCTAACTTTTAGGGAGATCATCTCGGATGGAAAGCTTGAGTTAGAAGGCAGGAAGCTCATCAGGGAGTCGGTGTTCTTCGGGGACTATTGACGGCAGCAACGATGGCCTCTTTGACGGCAATTACAAATGGCTCTGTCAGATTGACAACCAGCATTTCTTCTTACCCAACATGGAACGCATGGTCCCGTTATCCTATCTGCAGTCAATGTCTATTCAAAGACGGATGGACTGGGACCTGGTCAAGTCACAGCAAAAGGTATCTATTGGAAAAATCACCTATTGTGGTGCGGTTCCTACCGGCAGTGGTAGAGATATCATCGCATTATTTTCAGGCCTAAAATTTCATATTTGAAGTTGTTCTCACCATCAGTATTTTCAGAGGTAGAGCTTTCACTCACTTTCTCTTTGCCCTTGCTTTGGCTTGAATAAGCGCTAGGTCTCGAACTTTGACTTTTTCTTTGGTTTTTCAAGTAAAAAAGCTATCATCTTCTGAAGGTCGTTGATAGACTCTTATTGAACTTGAAGCATCTCTTACTGCACTTTCTGCACCAGAGATTATTCTTCGAATCTTCTGGCTATCTCTTCTGGAGTGTTGGCCATATATGCAAAAGCCTCATTCTCCATGTAAGTTTGACGAATGAGACTTTGCGATAGCGGAGTGCTCATCGTTTGATTCAATCTCTTTAGCCAGATTATTGTAGTCAATCAGAGCAATAGCTCCGGTTCGAATTCACGTATGTCTGTAGATTCCTTCGAGCTCGACAAGTATGTCTTTTAAGCCCGAGAAATGCTCAACATCTAATTCCTCATAACTAAAAGCTGGATGTTTCCCTTTTGACTTTCTTGGTGTAGCACTCGTACCCATCATATTTGAAGTTACCTCCTTGTACTCAAAGTCAGAAGATGACTTCTTCCAACGAAAGCATCATCTCTTGGCTGAGTTTGCAGTTAATGTCCTCAATAATCGGCTAAAGACCGACGATTTAGTCATTTGAAAGCCACAATGGCAATAAGAGAGTATGACCGAGATAAGCCACTCACAGGGGCATTGAGGAGTAATTTGATGAACATTTCTTTTTCTGTCGAGTAGTCCCTCAGGTTTGTTAGTAGGAGTTTCTAAAGAACTAGCTTTGAACCCATGGGGATAAGGACTTCCCAATTCGGAACTGATTTTAGCCATCTGTGGTTGAACGCGTCTGTCGCGTTTAATGAGGGAAACGCACAGGTCGTGTTCAGAAGACACTTGTGGTTGAACGCGAGTATCGCGTTTTGAAAGTGAAACGCGAAGGTCGCGTTCAGAAGACATTTGTGGTTGAACGCGAGTGTCGCGTTTTGAAAGTCAAATGCACGGGTCGCTTTCAAATGCAGTTTGCAACTGAACGCAAGTATTACGTTTGGAAGGAGTAACGCGCTTGTCTCGTTTTGTGCCAGAGACGCGACTGTCGTGTTTTACACAAGAAACACGACTATCACGCTTGGTGCATGGTGCACTACTCTCAGCCTCTTTTGCTGAAAGAGCCCAACGTCTTCTTCGACGATCAGCGATTCTCTTGGTCCGTAGGAGTTGTTGTGAACCCCCTGCAAATTGAGTATGCTCGATGTCAAAGTGAGCAATGAGACTCACGTCTTGGTCACTTGGTGTAGAGCTTTTCCAACCACGAAGGCGGTTAACTCGAGTTTGCTTAGCCTCAAGAGAGGCTTGTTGGCGAGAATAATCTCTGCGATTATATTGGCCTTGAGCCGCAACACAAAATTTGTGAGTCTCATGAGAGACTTCATCGCAAGCTACGTTGGCTTCAAGGGAGGTTGCGTGAACCTCGAGAGAGGTTGAATCGTGTGCCTTACTGAAGGCGTACGGTTAGCTTCCAAGAAAGCTTTTTTTTAGAAGCTTCAGATGAGGCTAGAGAGCGAGTCTCATTTGAGACTTTGCGGTATTTCCGCATTGATTTGAGGCTAACTGAGCCCGAGGAAAGAAGTTGTTTGAACTTCTCTTGGTTGAATTCGATGACGAGCGATTCGATGGTCGACCCGATTAGCTTCAAGTCAGTTTGCACCGCGGCCTTCTCGTCGGTAGATAAAACAGTCCCCAACGGAGTCACCATCTTTTGTTTCTCGAGAAATTGCAATGTAAAAATCTTTAATTAATTGAAAAAAATTACAAACGGATTAACTACCGATTACAAAAGAGGGAAGATGGTTGAATCTCTCCTTTGTTTAATGATAGGTTCTTCTTGAGGCAGTGGAGAGTGAATCTTGTTCTCCGTTGACGAGCCAAGTTTGAAGCTTGGATCTTTTTCACTCTCCTTATCAAGGCGCTAAATAAGGTATGAACCTTAAGCAACACTAGAAATCTGAAGGAGACTGAAAGAAAACTTATTTGGTTCTGCACAAGTTTCTCAAGAATCCCTTCCTCTTTTTTTCTCCTCTATCCTCGAGCTTTTTCTTCAGCTATACATAGCTATTTATAGAGGATTTTTGGGGTGTGTAACTGACCCCTTAAATCTCTCCATAATGAGAATTCATTCCCCATTAAGTGCGGAGAGTAGGTGTGATTGACCCACTTTTATTTTTGTCTATTACAGCAGAAACGCAGGTCTCACGTTCGACGCGAAGCTCGCGTTTGCAGTTGAAACGCAGAGCTCACGCAACGCTTGCGTTTGTTGAAACGCCACTCTTGCGTTTAAAGTCGAAATACAACTCTTGTGTTTGACAAAGAACGCGAGGCTCGCGATTCTTACGTTCAGTGAGAGAATGCGACCCTCACGTTTTATGGGTGAATGTGACCCTTGCGTTCAATGAAAGAACGTGACCCTCGCGTTTTATGGGGAATGTGACCCCCTGCATTTTATAGAGTGAAACACAATGTGTAGTGGTCGGTTTTCGACCCGCGAGATTACGACACGTGTTCATCTAATCCCTATGTGGATGCGTGACACGTAGCTCTCTCCCAGTGTTTTAAATATCGGATATCGGCGATATATCAGTCGGCCAAATTATATGCCGGATACCACATACCGCGTGATATATCGCGAATGGTACTAAATACCGGATGTCAAATCGGACGTCATACCGGATGAATAATATACATGTGATTGTCCATATAAATCATATAAAACTACTTAAAGTAGTTTAGGGTCATAGACTTATAAAGAATACTTACTTTTTATAAAAGCTCCTCAAATGCGTTTATAAAAGCTCCTCAAATGCATCACGTGACGATATATTAGATATTTTCATCTCGGATATCGATCGGCCACGTGGTGATATATCGGCCCATATCGGTCCAAAATGATATCCTGTAAAATTTTACACTTATCGTATCATTTTGAATAAAATACCAGTCCGGCTGATATACCGGTATATCAGCCAATATTTAAAATAGTGCCCTCTCCAGAACCTTTAAAAGAGAATTTTAGTCCCATTCAAACTCCATGCAGTTCAAACAATTGAAAGATTAGAGATAGAGTCGGTTGCTAGTACCCCTTATCTCCAGGTCAAATCCATACTTGAACCTAAAGGTTACAGCTCTGAAGCGGATTGATCATATCAACAGCTGGATGATGATCTCTGAATAAAGATGAACGTGAATTCTACCAATTCAAATCAGGATGTTCGGCGCCAAACCCCTGCATGATAAGCAATTAAGATAGGATAAGATGTTCAGTTAGATGAGAATCATGTAAGTTTATCCAAAGTCAGTCATCACCTGTATAAATAGAGAACCCCCTCCAACGAGAGGGGGACGATCAGTTAATCCCAGAAATTCTAGTACTAGAGATCAGGCGACCACCATTGTAAGCTTCCTCAAATTACAGTGAAATTCTCTCTCCATAATTTTTCCCTTTCGAGTTTTCACGTAAATCTCTGTGTGTGCTCTGATTTGATCTCCACAATTTATTCTTTAATTTCTTACAAATTGGTGCGTGGATAACTCCTCGTGGAATTACACACGTTTGGTGCTTTCATTGAAACCTTTGAGTCCACACTCTTAAGTTCTCCCCATCCAATATCTTTTCACGTTCTCAGAAAGATTTCAAACAGCCATGGCGTCCAAGAGCACCAATCACCACAATGTCAACACCTCCGGCGAACTGGAGCTGTCAACACTCTCCTGAAGACAGCTCATCCAGCGAGTAACCGACCTCCAACGCCAGCTGAGCAAACAGCAGACCAGGAACGAGAGCTGGCCACCATCCATCGTGATACTGCCGAACGCGAGCGAGAAGCGATAACGCAAATCAACCGCTAGCTCCTCACGCAAATAAAGGACTTTTGAAAAGCTCAAGAACAATTCATTGAGTTGAGTGCAAGGGAAGCCCAAGTGAACGTGTCCTCCTAAGCTCATCAACATCCCCCAGCTCCGAACGACTTACGTTTCAAGTTAAACCAAAAGCGCTCCCAAACAACCACACCCCATGAGGATCCGAAGAGCCACAACGCTGGTCCCCCACGAAAACATATGAGGGGGGCAACACGCACCAACACCCAAGAGGACGAGAAACACTCCCCCGACGGTAATAGAGACCAAGGACGACTCAGCCTTCACTCTCTTGAAGTTACTGATTGATCAAATCCTTCATGTCATCAAGCATCAACCCTGGGTAAGACTTCTCAAGCGAAGCAAGCACGACCCGGATCCTCTAAAAGCAGGGCACTGTTCTTTTCATGACATTCAAGGCACGCCACCCAGTATTGTCGGGCCCTCAAAAGGTACCTCGAGGATCTACTTCAACGCGGGTACCTCGATGAGTTTGTCCTCGACCAAGAGGAAGACACAAGATGTCAGAGACACCCCAGATGAGGCTACCAACTAAAGTGCTTACTCATCAGCACCATTCGAGACGAGAAGCCCCGCAAGAAGCAATGAAATCTTTTTACTTTATACGATCCCATGTAAAGTATATAATATTCAAGGAAAATACTATTATCCCAATTCTTCATCTAGACGTCTTGTAAAATCTCAATACCTTCTTCGAGTGTGATAAGCCAGTCAATAGCTTATACGGGTCCTACCCTGACGGCTACCCCTCGGAGAGTCTCCTGAAAAACAGAGACTTGCCCACAACTGCTCGGACCTCAGCCTACATGGGCCTTGCCCTGAACAGCCTACACATGTCCTACCCTGACGACTATCCCTCGGGGAGCCTCCTAAAAGACAGTCTCGCCCACAAAGCTTGCTGGGAGCTCAGCCTATATCGGTCCTTGCCCTGCCAGCTATCGTGCGAGCCAAAAGGCTATGACAGGCTCCGCCCCGACAACAGCCTCAAGGCAATCTATATCTTGTTCTTTCAACTTTGAGGAGCCTTCTATTAACCCAGGAGCCTCTACCTGAACGGCTGCCTAAAACGTCTCGCAACCTCGACGAGAGACACCATGCCGCCACAGGCTGCCAAGCAAACTATAATCGGTCAGGGCACATGTCATAGCATCCGTAGAAGCACACCAAGAACAAGAGATGATACAGTCGAAAAGAGAAATAATCACCATTATTGATGATAAAAGAGGTACAATTTTCTTATTGCGACTGTTAAAAAAAGTACAAAATGGACTCGGCTAACTCCGCTTACGTCCGCTACTTTGACTCTCGGACCATCCTCGAGACCTCCCGGGTAAGCTATCGGTGCTCGCAGTCCAATCGCTCAGCCCCTCGAATGACAATTCTCACCTCCGGCCCGATCATTTGGCCCATCGGATTGATGGTTAGCACCTCCAGCCCGACCGCTTACTCCTTCGAACCAGCCACTCGCGCCTTCTGCTCGTTCGCCAGAGCTTAGAATCGTGACTTGACAGCGCAGTGCCTGCGCCTCCGTAAGCAGATTATCATAAGCCATCCAGAGTTCATTGTAGCGATCAATCTGACGCTCCAAATCAGCCCTCAGCTCTTTAACATCGGCCTCTCGGCGCTCCAAATCCCTCTCCAGCAACCGGGTCTAGTGTTTTAGCTCCAACTTCTCTGCGCATTTACGATCGATCACCTCTAGAAGTGTGACAAAGGGGGCGATCCAGTAGTAGGTCAGAACACTGCAGATGAACTTCGTCAACGGCAGCTTCAGCCCATGTGTCAGGATCTGGGAATGCATGTAGACACCGTCGTTGGGTGGAGACTTCACGAACTCGGTGTCCTATGGGCAGAATTCGACCTCGATTCCAGGAGAGAGGCGAACACCATATCTCGCCAGGTATTCGTCAACATCTGCCTGGCTCTGAAGTTTTGTAGTTCTTGGATTGAACTCCATGCCAACCCTAGTGCGCAACTGGGATCACCTCCCCTTCTCCTCAACTACGGCCTTGCTTCCGCTTGCGCCACTAACAGCGCCGGACTTGCTTCCCTTCGTCATCTCTGGAGAAAAAAGCTGAAGAAAGATCGGAAGGTAGGGAGAGCACAGGAGGAAGAAGACGTGAGATTATAGAAACTCTGAAAATTGGGGATAATTTTGAGGGTTTAAAAAAAAGATGTATTTTAAAACCCTCAAAAGTAGAGAAGCCACTTGACCGGAGCCCCACGCGTGTCACGACGGATCGGATCTGAACTGTTGCACTTGATTCGCAGCACCCACCTCGAACGTCGTGCCTCTTCAAAAAGTGACAGTTACTTAACCGATGTGATGGCAAATTGGACGCAGATTTAAAACTCTAACAGCCTGTAGAGGCACGCTATTAAAAACAAAAACTGAAGCGACACAGGCAGCCCGAGGCAAAACTCAAGAAGTTCAATCCCCTCTCTCTCGAAGCTCCCGGGAATACATAATTCCCTGGGAATAATTCCCTAGGACACGTTCCCGACCACCCGCCAAAGAGAGGGAGGTAAAGAGGGCATTTGTAGTGGTCGGTTTTCGACCCCACGAGATTATGACATGTATCAATCTAATCCCTGGGTGGATGCGTGACATGTAGACCTCTCCATAACCTTTGAAGGAGAATTCCAGTCCCATTCAAACTCCATGCAGTTTAAACAGTTAGAAGATTAGAGATAGAGTTGGTTGCAAGTAACCCTATCTCCAGGCTAAATCCACATTTGAACCTAACGGTTATAACTCTGAAGCGAGGTTGATCTTATCAACAGCTGGACGATGATCTCTGGATAAAACGAACGTGAGTTCTACCAATTCAAATCAGGATGTTCGGCTCCAAACTGCATGCATGATAAGCAGATAAGATAAGATGTTCAGTTAGATGAGAATCCTGTAACCTTATCTAAAGATAGCCACTTGTATAGACAGAGAACCCCCTCGAGAGAGGGACGACCAATTAATCCCAGAAACCATAGAGCTAGAGATCAGGCGGCCACCATTGTAAGCTTTCTCAAATGATAGTGGAACTCTCTCTTTGTAGTTTTTTCCTTTATGGTTTTCACGTAAATCTCTGCGTGTTTTCTGGTTTGATCTCTGCAATTTATTGTTTAATTCCTTACAAATTGGTGCGTGGATAACTCCTTCTGGAATTACCCACCGCACACGACTTTCGTGTTTTATGCAGGGAACGTGTGGCTCTTATTTGAGACATTTTTTGACATTCTACAAAGGTAAAAGTAAAACCTATATTATTGTAACCAGGGAAAAAATGTGAGATGCAACAGAAGATGACTCCTCAAAAGTCCTATTAGTAACAAAAATGAGCAGATACGGCCTTTTCCAATTGCAATTAAAATGCAAGGTACCCGAAAAATAACTTGCTCAAGTTTTGTAGTTGTGTTCTCATAAAGCACATGAAACAAAAAGTCAAGGCTGCAATCATGGTTGGCATGCTATTTGAATTACAAAGTTGCAAAACAGCTGCAAAATTAATAACAAAGCTTGGCCAGCACAAAACAAGAAGCAACATCCAAAGTGAATCCTCCAGCAATTCAGAAAAGAGGCATGGGTGTTCTATCTTATTAAGAACCATAGTGGTAAGAAGGTTGACAATGACCATAAATTAATTCTGCCCTGAAGCACAAAATTTTACATGAGTAGGTTTATGCAATATGAGGAATAAAAGGGCCCACTACCATCGAGAAAATGCTTTTCGAAAAAAAGTCACGTAGACTTTGAATAACGAAAGGAATGTTTTTATAAATAATGACTCCACAGGAATGACGATAAATGCCAATATCTAGTCTGTATATCCATTTGCACCCCTAACACCAAGGTTTTCCAGCTCATTATGCATAATAGTTCATGGGGGAAAACGGATAACTAGTTCAACATTATTTTAGACTAAGTTAACATTTAAAGCTAAACTTTTTCATTTGTTTAATTCGGGTTCATGGTTTATCACTACTACATCTGACGTTGTTTAATCATACACTCTTGCATACAGGCCTGCATAATGGGCGTGTTTGGATGTAAGGAATCGGAGTGAAGTGAGGAAGTGGGGAAGTATAATTGCTCATTTCCCTATCTATCCAAACACCGGAAAAGGAAAATAAGAAAACCCCCTTTTCCCTTTTTCATCTCTCTTTTACACAACCATTTTCTCACTTCCAGAGTGCTACAGTTAATTTTGTGGTCATGTAAATCTCATTTATAATAAGTTATAGCATAAAACAGTTAATTTTTTGGTCATGTAAATCTCACTTGCATTCTAATTACAATCTATTTTTTATTTTTCTTAATTAATTTTTATTTTAATATTATTTTGCGGTCAACTTTGTGGTCAACTTTTCCATTTCCACTTTTCATTACCATCCAAACACCGGAAACGACAAAACATTTTCCAAACCACACTTCCCAACAACCATCCAAACACCAGAAAATTTACTACTCATTTCTCTTTTTCCTAAAGGAAATAAATCTTACTTCCTACTTCCTCACTTCACACCAATTCCTTAAATCCAAACAGACCCAATGTGTCATATGTAAGCATTTTTTTTTTGGCAACTTGCCGTGCTAGGTAATTTATGTTAGGCAAGTCTTCCCGCGCATGAGGATAAGTGGGCCTCAAGCCAATCCATAACCATAATCGTTTCTCTCATATATGATCTGTACCCAAATATGATATTGGCGGATACAAATGAAATGAGTTTTCCTTAGAATGATATATATGTATCTCTATTCTTATTCATGATTGGAAAACAAATATGAATATGGTAAATGCCATATCTGATCCGTATTGAAACCATTTGCATACCTACCTCCATCCCATCAAGAAAGCCCCATCGTCATGAGGAATGCATTTGACTCATCCTGACGGGATTAAGATATCCTGCACTTCTATAGTCATCGATCATGGATTAAGAAAACCCAAGTGTTTGCTTCATTGAAACTTTGGAAAATTTCTCACGTGCTAAAGAGCCTGAAGTAGCTCATCTTTTTTCGATATGATGCATCTTATTAATAAAACATTCTTAGAAGCCCACAAAGTGAAAAACCAACCTCATCAAACTCATCCAACTGTCCCCTTACTAATCTTTCCTTGTCAAAATTATAATCCAACACAGAAAACTTCAGACATTCAGTTTAAATACAACAAAGCTGATTGGGGCAGTGAGCCACTAAGTAATCATGGCTTTGATCTCTTTGATCTATATTTTCTAAGAGTGTTGATCCATTTCAGATGGTTTGGATTATAAAGCATGGTCTCACTCCAACCCCCGCATAAAGCTTCCAGACATGTCTAAAATTAACCTACCTTGCCCTCCAACAATTATGTGTCGGAGCTGCGCTGATGGTTCGGCTGGGAAATGCCAGATAGTAATATCAGGCAACGAAGATGCATATAACCAATGTGCACAAACATTGATAAATGTAACCTAAATGTAGTGCCATAAAAATCAGCTACCTAATAAAATAGCACAACCTAAATGCAAAAGTGTACGAGGCAATGGATATTAGTGCTTAATCAAATGAAATGGGTAATGCAAAAGGGCCCACATATAATGTGTCATAACTTTCACGTGTTTTTCTTTTCTTTTGTGTGTGAGTGTATGGAAGTTGGTTTGGAGCCTTGGAGGGGGTTTTTTTTTGTTGGGGGGTGGGTGGGTTCCACCTCGCTTCTTTGAAAAAAGACCATAACTCACTCTTCTTCAGGCAGTTGGGAGTGGCCAGCAAAGTCTTCTCCTCTTCCATCATCCGCCACAATCCTTCTGACTCATGTTGCAATCTTCAAGCACCTTCCTTTAATTCTCATGTGTCGTCATCATCCTTGCACTCTTCCTCCCTCGACCCTTTAGCACGCAAGGATGATTTGATACTTTTGGCACGCATGGATGATTTGGTACTTTCTTTAATTCACCTGATTGTGTTTTCAAACTCAATTGTACATTTGACATTTTAATTGCAGTTTTTATGGGGTAACACGTGCACACAACTATTTCTCGATTTTAAAGCTCAGTATTTATATCCTATATTTTAAAGATTGTGGTGCAGCAGTATCTCCATAGCCGTATCCTATGAACCCTGTGACAAATCATGTGCATAAATTATAAAGGACCTGTCAAAATCTAATACTCACTTATATGCAATGTGCTGGCATGTTTGCATGTGCACACAAAGGGAAACAAAGGGTAAAAGAAAAACATGTTTTCCAGCTTTAAATTTACTTCCCATTGAAAAAGAAAAAGGAGTTCAGCATATATCTATATATTTCAAATTAGAAATTTAATGGCACAACCAGACCCTAAGGCTACTAAAAGCTAAAAGTTAAAAAGATAAAAATAAAGACTTACAGATTCGCAATGACCAATCAATGAATGAACTAAGCTCCCATCAGAAGCATTCCAGACACATATTCTGCAATCTACAGAAAGAAAATGTAAATTAATAGGTTAAAACACAATATTCAGAAAGCCTGCCTAATTTGAACTGCATATCAAAAGCTTAATTGAAGAAGGATTCTACTGAAAGGTATGACATAGGCATGATACAATAATGAAACAGAAAACAGGTGAATAAAAGAAAAGGCATAAAGGTGGGCTGCATTACATATTTTGAGTAGAATAACTGTAATAAGACCATGTACAACAGAGGGGAGGGGAGTGATATCAAACCCCACAAGCAAACCCAACCAGAACCAGGTTCAGTATATATGTTCAGATCATAAACTGGTGACTACCTAATATGTATGTTAAATAGGTAGGGCCTGAGTTTGTCTCAACACCCCCACCTAAGCCTTCTTCCATCAGAATGGATCAGCTGCTCTGGAGTGCTCCATTGACAAATACTTTGTCACCCTATCAACTTGACATCAATCATCTAACTGATATCAATTCCTAGCCGACGAAATTGTTGGGCAAGAGGTTCTTGTCATAGATCCTAGAAAGCCAATTGGCCAATAGGAAAAGCTATCTTGCTAGTTATGCCTTGTAGGTTCATGCAATTAAAGAACATTTTCTCCAAAATGCTCAAAAGAGAGAAGAAGATTAGTTTAATATGGGGAATTACATTAAGCTATAAGGAACAGATACAGCTAAAGAGCAAATAGAACACATTCTCATTGTCCAACTTGACTGTCAATATTTACATGCATATACACCCACAACACACATGGCTATGCAATGACATGGCAAGAATTTTCAATGCATGGCAGTTCAAAAACGAACAGGGAACCATTCCACTAGATTTGCCCTCACTGTTCACCATGATCCCCATATTCTAAATGACCATATATTAAAAAAATTGTGTAATTTGCAAAAGTGCAAACAGTTGATCAATTACACAATTCTTAATTTTTGAAGGCTATTCATTTTGCAACCAATTGATGACTTACTTTTGATTCTTTGAAAAAAATATTCAGTTTGCAATCAATTGATGTATTCTACAAGAGATATCCAAGTTGCATGATATTTTGGTAGCAACTATCTTGCAGAGTCCAATTTGTTCTACTTATGAAAAACCAATCATTTTGCAACCAGCTGATGCATTGGTGAGATCCCCCCTTCCTCCCATTCATTTTGCAAAAGTCATTACCCTAAGTTGCGTGATACTTCAGTCAAAACTATCTTTCAAGGTCCAATTTGTTCTACTTTTGAAATGGCAATCATTTTGCAAGCAATCGATGCATTCAGAGAGACCTCTGTCCCCCCCCCCAAAAAAAAAAAAAAAAATCATTCTGCAACAATTAACTTCTACCTTCTCCTTCCCATTTCCGTCCCTCTCATTCATTTTTTTCAACAATTCATTTCTACCTCCTCCTGCTCCCCCCCCCCCCACCCAACACCCCCCTTAAGGTGTTTTCTACGCTCCAGGCAGCCATTAGAACCATCTTGTCAACTAGCATATGAATTTTTCAGACTTAAAAGGAAACAGCCAATACACGTAGCAAACTCAACCAAATCTAATCTGAATTACTAAATGGGTTATATTGGTTAGTTTACCTGCATATATGTAGGGGGGCTTGCATTTCGAGATATGAACCCTTTTCGCTACACAGTTTTGGGTTTAGTTTTTCATAAAGTGCATGCAATGCAGGTCACCACTGTATCATTCTCATACAGATACCAAGCCTAAGAACTAAATTCAGCAACAAAGGTGTAAAATGATCAACTTTACGGAAACACATTGCAAACTTAACTGAACTGTAATAAATAGTCATATGACAATGTGACAATGATTACACGAACAAGTTACCCAACTAATAGAATAACTGCAATCTCCTCAATCCCAATAATGTCATCAACTGTGCAATCTGATACCTTCCTACCCGGAAGCTAATGCTAAACAATCATTAGAATAGCAATATGACAATCAGAGAGTAGTACTGAACTAGTCTTTCACAAGGAAATATCTTAATAATGTTCGCGCTTGTAAGTTTGAAATGAAGAGATGAGTTTAGGGATCAAAATTATCCAAGACAACAAGGCAGAAATGCATACCATAACTATAAAACACTCTTACCCATGATAGCAGCAAGCACAAAGCGATTGTCCAAGCTCCAAACTATCATATTGACACCACGTGGCGTGGGCTGAAATCTTTGTCGTGGACCTCCACGGGTAGGCTGGGGAGGCATAGGCGGCGGAGGAACCTTGAGATGGTAAGCACGTGTCCAGCGTCCGACCTTTCCCTAATATAAACCACAGATGTTTAATAAAAACAAGAGAAATTCCCCCCCCCCCAAAGAAAACATGCGCTTTGATATTAGAAAAGACCATTGACATATGATAAAATCAGAAGATATAAAAGTATACAAAATAATTGTTTCAACAACTTCTTTCTCCACCAAACATCCACACGCTAGGAGGCAGAATTTCCCCGAGACGATTAGAAGTATATAGTTTTGTATCAATGTCAATAAACAAGATGATAGCCAATCAACTGGTGGCCAAAGCAAATATGGACCAACTATATCAAGAAAATGTTTGTTGCCTAAGCAGACGGCTGAGGAATAAACTATTGAAACCACGTGCAGTAGGAACTGTTATACACCTCATGCAAGTGTTAATATCCCCGAATCCATAATAACCTGTCATGGGACATAAAAGAAGACTAATCCAGTAATCCAGATTACACTATATATGTAGAAATATGCATGGTTGCATGCATTAGGTAGCTATCAACTAACACTTATTCCTCCATCATTTTTAAGTATGTTAATATCTCTGCTTAATGCAATATTAATCCTCACCCTTAATGGTGGTATGGTTTAATTGTAAACGTATTTTCAAAGAGAATCAAGTTTTCCAGGACCAAACATGTCAGAAACCAGAAATGTATTAGCCACATACAATCATACATCCCTCCCAACTAAGCACAATTTTCAGAAAGGTTCAGGGCAACAAACTGAGAAGTTGAAAAGAAAAGCCATAAGGGAAGAAAGTTTTAAAACTGAAACAAAATTACAGGAAAAAAAATTGAGCTCACATGGGATCGCCGGGATCTTGGAATCCAAATAATAGCACTTCCATCACGAGAGCACGTAACTATGTTGTCATGAGTGAACCTAGAAAAAAAAATTTTAATGTGGTTAGTATGCACTCATCTGCCATACAGTTTTTTTACACCAACGGCTAGTTTATAACATGTATACTTGTATCATACTACTTCGAAGAAAAATGATAATAAATTAAATCAAATTACAGCAGTAGCAATAAACTCGGCACGAACCATGAGTTTTTAAACTTTGGAACATTATCCTCCTTAAAAGTATCTGCTGTAGAAGTTCGAGATGCCACTGCACAGCCACTGGATTAAGAACCCACCAGTATTAACACGCATATCAAATACAGTGAAGAAGCAATTTCTAACTGCCGCCATCTAACCTGAATTGCACATAGTTGACATCATTTTCATGGCCAGACAAGAGATCCATCTCGTGATTTGGTTGCTCGGAGTCCTCTTGGTTGCTTTTATAAGCACTCCACACCTGAATGAACTAGCTTGTAAATGAAATATGAAAAACACTGGAAAGTATTAAATCCCATCTTCATTATCTACAACGGGATCAACTACAAATGAAAATATATATTATTTAGAAAACTAATAACCATGTTGATATACCCTCGCATATGTGTCTGAGCTACCAGTAACAAATACAGTTCCATTAGCATTGTAAGCACAGCACAGGATTTGATGACTTTGCTGACCAATACTTGACGAGGGATCAGAACTCTTTCCTGTGAAAAGTTTATTGTTCCAACACAAGCTCTTAGCAGAACACACCAAAATAAATCAATTACACTGATATCCGGAAGCTTGAACTAACCAGCTAAAGCATCTGGGGGCTTTGGGGCATATATTCGTGGACTGAGCTGTGAGTACCTAGCATCCCAGATACGACAGGTTCCATCATCAGAGGACCTGACCATCATATACAATGTGAATAATCACAATACAGGCATCCTCAAGATGAAGCACGTAATTCACGAAATACAATAGCTTTTTTCCTGTAAAAACAAATGTACACGGGATTTTCACTACAGATGCAGAGAACGAAAGGAAGTCATGTCCAGTAGTAACAAAACTGTCATGAATGCCATTATCCTATACCATGTTGCAGATGTACCATGAAAGACTACATGTGGCTCCAGTAGCGACTTTAGCAATCCCAGGTCTGATTATCAGAAGTGTGATGGTTTACAATTATATTTCAAGTCATTCTATAAAAAAAAAGTTTGAAATTGTTGGGTAGACGTATGACTAATTTTTTTCTTTTCTTCGGAGAAAATATACATAATTATGTTATTGACACCAAGTTGAGTAGCTTTATAGCTTACTGTATACAGAATATCCATTATAACAATACAGAAGTTTTATACGTTTAGGGGGAGAAATTAGCCCCAAGGAACTTCAAAATTACAATTCTAAAATATGCAACTTATGTTTTATTCCCAAGGTACTTAAAGCACAGTGAAACTAGGGAATTAGATTCCTTTGAGGAATTTAAATCCACCAATCCCAAAAAATCAGTAGAAACTGGACCCATCCAAATCCCCCACCCCGAGGAATGTGCTCCCCCTTTCTCTCCACCCTCTCATCACCATCAACCAATGTTGAAAATAGCGATAACGTAAAGCGTAGCGCTCCACCTCCTAAAAGCTAAAAGCATAAATAGCGTAGCGTGAAGCGTACACTACATGGTCTTTATTTTTTTTTTTTTTGTTATTTAAAAATACATAAGACAGTCCTAAATAAAGAAAATAAATAGGAAAAATATTTTCAAATGTCATAAAAAATTTAAAAACCATGAAGACATATGTTTTTAATATATAAAAACAACACCAAAACCATACAACATTTATAAAAATAAGAAAATACAGTCTCTAAAAGCCATGTTAACCCCACAATGACCAAACCCAACAAAGCATCCAACATCTAACACAAAATAATACAACACAAAACTCAGGCACGGTTCACCAAAGTACGTTGTGGCGAACCAAGGAATGTGGAAGTCGGAATGTGGTTGTTGAGGCTTTGTCACTAGCCTCGCCAATGTCGTTGAGGCTCACCGACATCTATCAATGTCAGAGAGGACTCACCGTCAAAAATCAAGATTTCTCAAAAGAAGAATAAGGCTCATCCTAAAGAATTAGGACTCACTAATGGATCATTAAGGTTTTTTTTTTGCAATCTCTCACCACTAAAGTCAATCACTAGAGAGAGAAGAAAGCCTTGACTCGTCAATTAGGAGTGTTAAGAAAGCTACTCACCACCCACTTATGTCAGGTAATAAGGAAAAAAGTTGAAACATCATAACGTAGTACACTACAGAAAAGCACCCATAACGCATGATTATTTTAAAATAGTAGATAGCTACATTATTTCTTAGTTATTTTATACCGCTACGTTGCATATAAGGAGCGTTTTGCTACAAAGCTAGTTTTTTTAAAGCCACGAAGCTAGTTTTTCTCAACATTGCCCTCAACAATTCTCCCCTCCTCCGTCTCCTCTGCCACCTCACTGTTACTACAGTCTCAACCATTGTGTTGTCACAACAGTCATTGCGCCCTCCCTCACTACTGCCGCTACAGTCATCAAATATCTTGGAGTTAACTTTGCTTTGTGCCCGCCATCGCCACCATGACACCTTCGCCTCCGCCACATCGCACTTATGCTCCTAGTGCACCTTCATCATCAAACCACTTCTGTCGCCACCTCTACCAGATTCAGCCACCTCCATTTCTACTGCTTCTCCAGCACCAAGTCGCACCTCTGCTGCTGTTGCTACAAGCTCTTCTGTCGCTGCCACCTCCGCCATTATCACCACCCCATCCATTGACAATGTCCGTTCACCATCATTGTTGCCCCATCTGCCATCTCTCTCCCTCCACTATTGCAGCCACTGACCCTCCACCACACCTCCGAAGCCGTCATTTTCTCCCTCTGCTGCATTATCCTCCCTGCTTTTTTGTTTTCTTTTCTTTCTTTTTACTCAAATTAAATGTTTCAATTGAAGAGAACGCTAACTAACAGTGTGAAACGATGAGGGATTTTATACAACAAACGAGAATATGAAATCAAAATGATGGATGTTGGAATCCTTGAGGACTAATCCCTAAAGACCAGTAGTCAGATGATGCCAGCAAAAGCATGACATCATATAAAACAAGCAGAGATTTCCATAATAATAAACAAAACTATAGAGAAGATGACATTGAACTAGAAAAAAATGCATGAAATATTTAGCTTAGTTTACGGGACATGAAAGCCATGCAAATATTGATATATTTTTCAGTCAGACAACCTAAACAATACAATAAATTAGTCTCAGTTAGCAGATAATTTCAAGAAAAACACATTTCCTGGTTGAGTTTAATTTCCTCTAACAGATAATCTATTAAATAAAAACCAAAGTTATAACTTGTTCGAATCAAATTGCACATCAAACAAAGGAGAATTTTAAGAGCACTCACGATAAAAGCTGGTAAACAGAGCGTGGACTAAAGGCAATAGCAGTCACAGCTCCTGTGTGTCCCCTCAAGACTGAAATCGGGAGTCCATCAGGCAAACGCCACTGCAAGTAAAAAGACCAACCATTATAAATAATATAAAAGCAAGAACACGGTTATGATGACAGTACAAACAATACTGCATGAACAAAGCAATCAACTTACAACTCTAATGATGAAGTCATTTGAAGAAGATGCCACCAAAGCATTATTAGAGCTCACAGCCAAGTCAGTTATATCACCCTTCAAACAGATCAAGTAGAAATATTTTTTTAAAAAACAAGAAAAAGGAAAAAAACATAGGAAAGTCAAACGGATGAATAAGGAGAAATAATCCAGACTTACTTCATGCCCCCGGCAGCTGGCCAAGCAAAATGCAGTTTCCATGGACCATATTTTCACAAGCCGATCATCCGAACCAGTGATCACATATCGTCCTGAACGATCAAATATTGCTACAGAAAAGAGAAATCCAAAAATCATAAACAGATACACTATAACACCATATAAAAGAAACCTGAAACACTGAATGAGCCCAAGCTCTATATAGAAAAGAAGATACACAGAAAAAATAACAAGCAGAATCATGAGTAGAATTAATAAGATCATCAGGGTGCATTGGGTTTAAGAGCTATCTGCAGCAATCACCAAGACTCGTCGAAACATTATAAGTATTGGGTTAGTGAATCCTTGTTCATCAATTATTCCTGGCATGGCCGAGATATGAACTCCTGTACCACTCTCTAAAACAAGCTTCAGTTTCGCACATTCTAGTTTAACCTCATATCCATATGAACCCTATCAAGTCTTTCATACCTATCATACAAAGAGGCATTTCATACAAGAGGTAAAAGGTACCAGGATATGTTACAACCATCCGAGGTTGTATATATAATAACGATAAAGAAGTAGTGGTGTATGAATAAGAGAAATGTAAATCCCAATGAGCGGCATGGCATTTGAAAACTGACTATATCATCCATAGAATTCAGTTGAAATTCCTTCTTACACTATTTCTCTGAACTATCTATGGTCAACATGGAACACAAAATCAGATAGAAGTTTCACCAGGAAACATGTTTACTTTTATGCAAGAGTGCGCACATGCACACAAACTATAAAGGTGGAAACTTCATTCTAGATACACCACTGGATCTAAGGAAAAGTGAACTATAAACTAAATGTAACAAGCTTCCTCTTGGTGCTCTAATTACCAGTAGAACATATTGAGGTTAGCATCAAGATAAATTCTGCAACTTATTCCAAGAGAAAAGAAATACAATCAACTTACAAGCATATATAATGAAGCATGAATTAATTGAACACAGAAGGTATCTTGCAACAGAAACATAACCACAACAATACCATACCGAATCTAAAGCAACCCAAAAGGAAAAAAGTCCAGGCGGTAATCTATTAAAGCATTTGTTCTGAGAGTGATGTCAGTGAGTGAAGCTGAAAAATACAGGAACAAGGCTAACATTATTCTTATAAGGTACAATACATCTCCATGACAAGCCATCTTGTTTCAGCTTTATAAATATATAGTCTCCTATCACAAATATGATATGAGCAAGCAGAACAAGAATGCAGGTATTCATAAAACCAAAGAGTTAATGAGCGAAAAAATAGTAAAGCTCCTAACAAGCCTAAGAGCTCCTTGTCTTAGGTTATCCAATCAATTAGCACAATGATATACTTCATGAACCTAATATAAAGCTATATTACATATGTGCTTATGATAGAAAGCATGGAACAAAAAAATAAGGGAAAATAAGCACCCATCTTGTCCTTGCAGGGAAAAAAATCATAAGCTGAAAAAATATTATAGGCTCCAAAATCAGAAGAGGATATGAGAGATACCACAGTATACAGCATTCAGATGTCCCCTCATTTTTTTAATGACTTGCATCTTTTGCACCAGTGTCGATGGCTTCGCAATGGCATAACAAGCCGCACGAATGGATGGAGCACGGTGGTGCTTTTTAAAACCTCCTCCTATTTCCCTCAAACTTAATCCACGAACCTGATCAGCATGCATGTGTGGCCAGCGGAGGTAACCAGGCAAAGGATTGGTTCGCTTCTCTACCCTATCCCTATCAGCTGAAAGTATAGAATATTATCAAGACACACAATATATGTACAAGAAAGCAACACTGGCCAGAAAAACAAAATATGATAAGAAAACAATTTTGGGTATGAGAGAAAAGTAGTTCCATAGAAAATTAGCAATCTGTCTATACATAACATGTCTTTGCGTCTTAGGCATTAAATTAACAAATAAAATGCATCACATACACGCAAGAAGAGAGAAGAAACCAGATCCTAGAATGGTTGGAACATCAGCTGCACTTGGAGGGGTTCCTCCAACAACACTATGCAAGTGAGGGGGACAGCTAACAATCAATTGCTTGAGAAGCTTTACCAAGTGATCTTTTGCAATGTGAGGGTACCTACAAAGTTAATAAGCCAAGCAAAACTGAAAATGAGTGATATTTGACAAGAATTGTAAGCATACCGAAAGAAACCTCAACCATTCAAGATACAACAGAAGGTTATGAGCAGTTGGTACCTGAATGCAAATGGAGTGACACTGATATAAGGATGCAATGCACTAATGACTAAACTATAAGTTAACTATCAATCTTCCACAAAAACCTACCATCATAAAATAATTTCAAGAAATACGCACTCCAACTTGTAACTGGACTGTCAGGTACATGTTTGATTTACTTACCAAATCCTCTCTTCTATTAGAAGATTGATATATCAAGTGCCAAAACATACCAGCTATTTGAAAAATAATTTCTAGAACTGTGTTGTCCGATTCATAACTAGACAGCCAGAATCTGTTTGATTTATTTAACAAATTCTCTCCTCATTTCAACTAATTGATCTATCAAGAAGCAAAACATACCTACTATTTGGGTAAAGCAAGATCTAAGTATACCTTTAAACAGATAGGGGAATCACTGTAAAGGTCTGAATCCATCTATGTTTTTGAGTTCCTAAATATGAATTATACAACTAAACAATACGGCTTTTCAAATTTACATACATGCATAGGAATTCTTTAAAACGTGAAATTATAGAAATCCTATAATGATACAACTGATGGGGCAACTCATTAGAGGTAATAATGGAAAAGGATGCAATAGATTAATGATCCTGACGCAAAGAAATGACACAAATGTTAATAGGCTCGCATAAATGTCAATAGACTCACATACTAATTGCTAAATGCAAGGTCTTAATTTACAGCTAGACCAACTATTAATAAATGTTTATTGGGAAAATGTGCTGGGTCTTCCAGGTTAGTACTCAAAATATTTTTAACCTCCTCAAAATTTGTCCTATAATTTCTTTTCTATGAAGGCCCATTAACTTGCTTTTGGAGTTTTAAGAGAGAAGAAAATACTCATTAAATTGAAGGGAAGATTCTATAAGACTGATATAAGACCACCACCGATTTAGGGGTTAATATTTGGTAGATAAGAAAAAACATGTCAGTTCTGAATTGAGTATAGCAGCAATGAGCATGCTGAAATAGGTGTGGCAAAACACCAAGAGATAGGATAAGAACTGGTGCATTTGTAAGAAGTTAGAGGTGGCTTGGGTCAAGTTAATATTCGGGAGAATAGGTCGAGATAGCTTGGACATATGTGCAATGGAAGCTAATAAGTGCTCTACTAAAGTCTTTGATTATTATAGTCACATATTATAAGTCATATTGTAGTTACTATATCAGGAGTCATGTTTCTATATGATACTATGAGTTATATTTCTATATATTATTAGGAGTCATACTCATATTATGAGAAGTAATCATATTAGAATTAGAGATTTTCTTACCATATAATTGTGATGCCAATATATTTAGAGCATTGCCCACATCAATGATAATACGAAAAATCTCTTCTAAAATATCGGAGCAAAAATCCTAACTATAGCCTCTTCTTCTTCAAGAAACCTAACCAGTTGCCTTCGCCTAAAAAATTATTATTGATATAAACAGTACCACGTGAACTGTGTCACGGGCATTGCTCATCATGAACAGTGTCACGGGTATTGTTCATCATGAACAGTGTCGTGAACAGCACGAGTAGTTCATCTAAAAAAACTCAAATGGAAGCATCTCTCTCCATCATCTCCTTGCTAACTTATCTCCAACCCGCCACGATTATCACAAACCCTAGCTGACATCAATTTCTACACTATCTAAAGTCCTCTGCTACTCCTTCCTATTGAGTTTTTGGTTCTCAATCACCTCTGCAGCACTTGTCAGTACTCCGTGTTGCTTTCTACTGCCTCAATATCACCTATGGTCGTCTCTAATTATCTTCGCAACAACAACTGTAGCGTCTACAGTTTCTATCATCTACCGTCGAGGCTTCTATTGTTTCGTATCGTCTGTGCTGAGTCAATTGTAACCATCTACTGCTCATATTATTCCATATACGCTGCTTTCTACTGCCAAACTCAAGAGAAAGAACTACTTGCCTGTGGCAAAGTCTGAGTATGTGGTTCTTGGTATTTACTCTAATGAGTTTGAGAAATCTCAAAACCTCTCATATTAAGTTTGAGGATATCTCAAAACCTCTTTTTCTGCTGGTTGAGTTTGAGAATATCTCAAAACCTCTCCTATTGAATTTGAGGATCTTCAAAACCTCCACTTCTACTGAGTTTGAGAAACTCTAAAATTCTAACTATCTAAGGATCCTATATTGTATGGACACTATAATGTTGAAATGGACACGACACGTGGACACATGGCAAATTCTTAAAAATACACACGACACACGTATCTGACACACGTGTCGGACATGTTTCGGATACGACATGGCTCCATGATAGAACTGTCCATGCTACATAGAAAGGATCATGCGATCTTCACATTTTATTTGACAATTTCAACATTGATATCAATGCTTCAACAGTGTAAAGTCAATATTATATTGATCAATACTCCAATGAAGTACTAGCAGTGTGGCATCGAATCAGCGGTGTGAAAACTTTATTTAGAATATGTTTTACTAGTATTTGTAACAAACTGGGCGAGATTGACATCTATGCCCAGCTTGAGAGAGTGTTAAAGTCTTTAACCTATTAAGAATCATATTGTAGTTATCATATTAGGAGTCATATTTCTATATGCTATTAGGAGTCATGTTTCTATATGTTACTCATAATATGAGAAGTAACTGTATTAGGATTAGAGGTTTCATTGTGATGTCTACATTCTTAGAGTATTCCCCACATCAATAATAATATGAAAATCTCTTCTTCAAAAATTCTGATATGCTCCAATGAGAAGTAATAAGATCTTAGTTAACAGAGCAATGGAGACTAAAGGTAAAACGAACATGGAAGAGGCAGTTAAAGAGGATGTGATAGTTGTAAATTTAATTGAAAAGATGGCTCGAATATAGTTGAATGGAAGAAAAAAGACTCATATAGCCAACCCCAAAAAAATAGGGGATGGCTTTGTGGGTTGTGTGGTGTATCTTCAATTCAATAAAACCTAAAGTTATCAAAAATTATATATCCTCAATTTAGAAATGTTATAGTTCAATCTAAAATTAAATCCCATGTAGATACTTTTAAGCCAATACCTACTCATAAGTCAAATATTTGAAATTTCCACTTGGGAGCTATGTAAATAGAAAACTTTTAGAGAAAATTGGGGTTTTTACCGCTCAAAAATAAATTTAGAGAATTAACAAAAGTTCCTAGTCAATTGAAGAGTTCTTATTCAGATGTCTAGGTTTACAATTTTAAAGGACTCCCGAAACTTCGACTACATCCAGTTCCATAGCACAAAAGAACAACAAACATTTGTGTAATCATGGATAAAACATACATTATGCATACTTGGGCCCTCCATCCAAATATTTCAAATGCAATATGCTTTCAACTCCTTAACTCTATCTATATTAAACTTGAAATGCACTTCCAGTCATGAGAACCAGCTAATGGACTTTCGTTGTCACATAGACTTTGAAGATGTCCACCCAATTGCTGATGTCAAACTCAAGGTTGGTTTCTCTCTGATAGAGTGTGGATCAAATGACAACTAAATGAGTTAACTAAGCCATCCATGTGACGCAATGATATTCCATCATTTTGTAACCACATGGACGACACATCAATGGCTTTTAATTATTATCCAAATATCTATGTTTCGTAGAATTTATATATTTACAACTACTTATTTATTAAAATTTAGAAAATTGCACTACACATTTTTGGCAAAATTCCGTTTTATAATGCATTTTTACAATCTTTGAGTTCGTAAACAATGCCAAGGCAATGTCCAAATATTTAATAACTATGGAAGTGTGTCTTGTCACTATTATAATGAGCCTTGGTGTGGGTATTTTCCTTGGTATATAAAAATGATTTTTGTAATGTAGCATAAAGGGAAATGCAATCGATGAAAATTTAAATTGTTGAAATCCTTTTATAATTAAGAGGCTCCAAGGATAACATTAGTGCTTTCCCTCTTTCCTTATATAATCTCTGTCAAGCATATATTTCCCTCAACCATCCCTAAATTATTGCAAAGATATTCATAACATTATGGAGAAATATAACTGCACATATTGGGTTGTTATTCATACTTAACGGATCTTTCAAGAGAAAATTAGATTATAAAACAACTAGATTTTGCTAAGATGGGCCCCAACCAATATAACCTTTGTGTGTGTGTGTGTATTGCAATGAAATGTCTCATACATATCATATATTGTCATAATAAATATTAATGAAATTACAAGATTGTGTCCACAGTTTGGTTATGTATGACAAAAGAAACAAAATATATTTGAACCTGTGACAACAAATCATGTAGCAATAGCATACCTCTCAACTAAGTTAACATAACATAAAGGGAGGGACATGCCATCATCATCTTCATCCCCACTTCGAGTACCACTCCTTGAATACCAAGCATGGTATCTTCTAGGCAAAAGTTGATGCTCCAAAAGCTCATTCCAGAACTGACCATATGTTCTCTTGCATGGCCCCGCCGACAGAAAATGCATGATTAAAAAGTATACTTCCCTAAGGTCAATATCCACGTGTGGTTCATTAGGGAGGCCTGAATTCATATCCGGATCCATTGAATTGACCTTTTCAGGCACCTTCCTTGAAAAATTTAAAGGTGCCATACAAACAGAAGATGAATCCCCAGAGGGTTTCTGCTTCCTAAGAGCCATACTTCATGTCAACCTGGAGGTCAACAAAAAAAGAGCACATTAGGAGCCATTCATGCCTAAATATGACCAACATAATACTAAAAACAGTTTAAGCAAACCAATTTAATGCTAGGTAGTAAACCATGAAGAACCTGTAAGGAAAAAAGGCAAACATATTTTAAACAACTAATTAACCGCTCTATGGAACACTAACCTTCACAAACAATAATTAAAAAGAGAGAAAATAGATAAATTGAAATTTGGAGGGTTTAATCTGTCTGTTGCAAAATATATGAACTGCAAAAGATCTTGCAAGCAATTATTTTTGCAGTAAACACTTGCATACATGTGTGTTTACTTCGTCCGTCTGCATGCAAGTGTATTTGATGCAAAAGAGTTTCCTTTCCTCCTTTCTTCTAAAATTTCCCAACCAACACTTTGGACAGCTCAATTACAGTAAACCGTCATGTGGAATTTGGTATCTACTGTTCTCTCAAAATGGTTGAAACCCACTAAAACAACATGCAGCAAATTATCATGCAAGTGATGCTGCAACGAAAATGCATTGTTTGCTAAACTAGTTAGAATTGCAACCATGGTTTGCATACAATGCTGCAAACTAGTTGTCATCTGAAACAGAATGCAGGTGTTGGCATAAAAGAAAATCTTGCATTTGTTGTGTTTAGTGACTTTAGTCTGATGAAAGAAGGTGACCAAGATGACTAACGTATCATTTGTTTATGGATCTCTGGCAAGTGACAAGTACAGTATGCACTAATTGCATAAACAGAATGTGTGTGTGCGCGCGCGCGCGTATTGTATATACAGAGATAGACTAGGATCCTTCCAAAAGGATTCGGACCCAAATCGTTCCCACTCAAATTCAACCCCCCCGACATTCAAATACAAGATCCACTCCGTTCAAGTTGATCTACATTATTTGAAGTCTCTAAAAATCAAAAATTATGTCATTTGAATACTTTTTTCTTATCCATCAAGTATGTGTAAAATGGATGGCCGAAAATAGTATTTTGCTTAAATTTATGACATTAAACATTCAAATTCTCAATTTGGCCATTTGATCATGATCTACATTTAGAAAACCCTACACACCAATTTTTTTACGTTTAAAATATTATACACTATTGAACTAAACAACTCACAACCACCACTTGATGGATAAGCAAAAAGTATTCAACTGACATGATTTTTGATTTTTAGAGACTTCAACAAAGTGTATCTTGCATTTGAATGTCCGGGGGTTGAATTTGAATGAGAAGGATTCGGGGCCGAATCCTGTTGAAAGGATCCTAATCTATCTATCTATAGAGAGAGAGATAAACTTGTGTAGTTTCGGATTCGAGCCCGAATTCTTTCCACTCAAATATCATGCTACGACATTCAAATACAAGATCCACTCCACTGAAGTTGATCTATATTATTTAAAGTAATTAAAAATCAAAAATCAAGTGTTTTGAATACTTTTAACCCATCCATCAAGTAGGTGCGAAATGATAGGCCGAAAATAGTGAATTGGTTAGTTTAATGGGGTAGAATATTTGAAGCCTAACAAAAATTGGTATGTAGGGGTTTTTAAATGTTTAGATGATGATCAAACGATCGGATCGAGAATTTGTATGTCTAAAGACATAGATTTACGTAATATGATATTTTCGGCCGTCCATTTGGCGCCTACTTAATGGTGCGCAAAAAGTATTCAAAACACTTAATTTTTTTTATTTTTAGTTTCTTTAAATAATATAGATCAACTTCAACGGAATGGATCTTGCATTTGAATATCGTAGCATGGTATTTGAGTGGGAAGGATTCGAGCCCGAATCCTTCCGGAACTCTCTCTCTCTCTCTCTCTCTCTCTATCTATATCTATATATATATATATATATATATATATATATATATATATATATATATATATATATATATATATATATATATATATATATATATGTATGTATGTATATGTATATGTGTGTGTGTGTGTGTGTATATATGTATATATATATAAGTAAAAAAAAAGAAACAGCAAGGAGAAACAAACATCGTAAAGGTATGTTTGGCGTTGCTTGAGACAAGTGCTTTCACTGCTTTGAAAGAGAATAAGTGCTTTTTTACAAGGATTTTTGGTAATTAGTTTCCAAAAGGACTTTAGAAAAGCAAAAGTCAATAAGTTGTTTCACTTTTCATTGGAGCCAAACTCATTGGCGCCTCTCAACCACAAAAGTGAAAAGGACATCTATGTCATCTCCTACTTTCTCTCCTAACTGTCTCTTGCATGATCTCCCACACAATGGCCCCTATAATTGTTTTCATTCTTTGTCTTTCTCCGACTAATATTATGTAAACTCTCTCATGCATTATTCTTATCCAAGCTCCTTCCAACAAATCTATTTCAAATATTCATCTTTCTTGATACCCGTTGTCAATTTAACGAATAACAAACAGTTTAACTATGTAAAAGTCCTTCTCTAAGAAGCACTTTTATCCAAGTCCTCTAAAAGGACTTATCTATAAATAGAAAGCAACCTAAACACTTGCCCTAATACTATTGAAATTACTATTGATTTTCACATACTGACTTTGACCTGTTTTTATATTAACTCGCATTGCTTCCATCAAGATTGTTTCCCTATGGTACCTTATTTGATCCAAGGCTAAAAATTAATTGACAACAATATCAAATTGAAGTTCCAAACATCAGGCTGCATTAAGCCTAAAGAATAGGTTCATGATGTGTGCTCTTCCATCTATATTGCATTGGCTAGAAATAAGCGGTATGGACCCACTCCATATGGTTCAGTGAAACAATGGTATATATACTTAATATAAAACATCATAAAAAATATTTCAAAAAAAACAACCACCCAGTTAACTCCCGAGATGGCTGATAAGCTCAAACAGCAAGCAAATTTTTCAGAAAGAATCTGAAAAGAACTGCCCCTTAAAACAAATCAATGACTTCCTTGTTTGTTTTGCGAAACCACCAAGCACCGTGTAAATGTATTGATGGGGGAGGTGTGATGCAACTTTTGGAATGCCGGTGATACGCATCTTACATGAATAGTTCAAGGCTAAAGGATTAGCATTTAGCAGGCCACCACAAAGAGTGGAAGGGGAAAAAATTAGGATAAAGGTTTTTTTTTGCAACTCTTTGTTTAATAGAGTATGCTAACAATTTTAGCCGAAAAAGAAATTGGTCTCTTTCAAATTGACAAAAGGAAGCTTAACCATATCCAATCGTTATAAAACCCTAATGAGCATAAAAAGCATGGTTTGAAATCTCGGTATCGGTACCAAAATCGACACAGTAGGATTTTGGTATCAGCATTGGCAATATTAGCCGTTTATCAGCCATTTCATCTTCATTGTACTGGCAATACCAGATATTGTTACGGTTACATGGTTCATATTGGCGATATTAGTATCGGGCAATATTCTCAAACCTTGATACAAACAAAAACAGAAAGTAACAAAACTACTAAATAGGATTCACCAAAGTTAAGTCTTCCTTCAAAAAGATCATAGCAGATTGTTTGACAAAAAAAGAGAAATAAAACAAATGACCAGTCCGAAGTTGTAACCTAAACAGTCTATAGAAGTCTGAGAGAGAACAGAATTGAACCTGATGTATTTAGGAGAATTCTGGAAGTATAAACTTTTTGAAGCTTATGCAAAATTCTAAAACATATCAAAGGAACGAAAAAATTGTGTAAGTCTTAGAGCATCCGAACTCCAATGTTTGTGTTGTAATAAACGCGAATCCTATCAACAAGAGATAAGCCAATAATATGCAAACAGGAAGAAGAAGTCACACGACAATCAAGAAGAAACTTGAGGCTATTAGGCTACCGTGATTCAGTTTCAACGTCCCATATCCATATCCAAGAGGGAGACTCTACAAAACAAACAGTGGGAGAGACGGCGATCATGACAAACTGAAACCCTAATCTGCTTGTCAACTTGGAGCAAAATAGTCAGAAATTGCAACAAGAAGAGTCCCATCTTCCAACCCTGTTTGACAATCCACTGCTCCTTAATTTTATAATCCTTCTATAACCCTAAGTTTTCCTAAATATTTCTCCATGTCAATCTGTTACATGACTAAAGTAGAAAGTTTCATTTTGCTTACCTAGTTTAAAAATAGAAAAAGAAAATTACCTAGTTTAGTAGCATATGCATAAATATTAAAAACCCTAAAAGTCTAGGGAGGTAAGTAAATGACAATCCCACAAAAGTATCACAGATCCGGTTCTTGTTCATCATAATCATAATTAAAATCTTCTAATCAACAAACAACTATATCAATTTCTAACCCCAGCCATCCCACTGTTCAAGCAATACAACAGCAACCTCAAAAAAATAACAAATTAATCAACATTAACAAATAGAAAAACAAAATAAATTACTATAAATAGTGCAGCACAACTCGCATCTGATTCCGCTTTCTCCAGGATCGTCAACCAGTAGGAAAATCACCAGCAATCTGAAACCGGCTTCCTCTCCCACACATTCGCCCGAACCAAACCCCACCCAAGCCGGTCTCAAGATATAACCCTAGAAATCACCCTAATCGAGTGGACGGCTACCAAATCAAGCCAACTGGCGGATCTCCAGACCGAAGGCGGCGATTCGACGACTCCAGCAGAACCATACCCCGCCGTCGATCGGGAGGCGGCAGGCGATCGGGCGTCCGACGAGAGGACGAGATCGGCGAGACACCGCCGACGAGGATTTGAGGATATCGTATTCGCGAGAGAGAGCTCTCTCCTCTCTCTCTTTCTTGGGTTTTTTTTTTTTTTTTTTTTTTTTTTGGCGTGGGGAGAGCTCTTTTCTTTTTTTTTTGGTCGCTTTTATTTTTTACATTTACTTTTTTTAATTATTTTTCGACGTGGAAGGAACGTTTTAAAAAGCTTATTTATATGGGACCAAAAGCGGCATATATAGACCCTAACCTCTTCGGGATTCAGGTAATAGTTAGAAAACCGATCGGTGACAAAAAAAAAAAATATATATATATATATATATATATATATATATATATATATATATATATATATATATATATATGAAAGAGGAGAAAAAAATAGAAAGATGGGGAGAGAAGGAGAGGGTAGCGGTGAAAAGAAGAGGAGAAGAATAAGAAAAAGAAAAGGGAAAGAAGAAAAGGAGAGAGAAGAAAGAGGACGGTAGTAGTGGGAGGAGGAGAAGGATAAGAAAAGGAAGAAGGAGAGTGAGAGAGAACGGGCAACGGCGATAATGAAAAAGGAGAACTCTCTTCTCTGACAGATGAAAACGGGAGAACACACGGACAGAGAAATTTTATATAGGAGTCACGGGAGAAAATCTTTCTCGTTTCGCTCGATCGGTTTTGATTAATAAACGTAAAAATAAATGTGGTCGTTTACACTCACGAAATTGATAGGCATATACATTGGCACAAAACAAATTGAATAAGGCACATATTAAAATTTAAAAAAAATTGTAGACTATTATAATCCTTCATAAAACAACTAAAACAATCTTTTAGTTATCTAAAATTATAAATTTTGTCTTTCATATCGATTAATGCACATACTCATTGATTAATACACTCACCCAATTAATTAATATAGCAATTGATTAGCACACACTCCTTTTTTTTCAACACACATCCTCATTGGTCTTATACTTGCTTAACTTCTTTCCTTGTTATTTTTCTAGCATTTCATTTTGGATCACTACAAAGAACTCGACACGATGGAGTTAATCCATTCCATGAACTTCGCAAGATTTGTTGCTGAGATGTTATCGTCTCTATGTAACACCCAAGTTATTAAACCCCAATTTAATATTCTAATCTCTGATTTTTGAGATTTTGCAAATAATTAGAAATTTTCATTTGATTGTTTTTATGTGAAATTGGCGCTTCTTGATAATTTTGGGTGAAGCGAGAATTTATAAATATAAATGTGTGTGTATCAGAATACTTTGAAATACATGTCTAAATATCAAGTAATTGTATTTAAATACAATTATATATTAATTGAGAAATTTTGGATGATGAAGTGTCATGTAGATATACTTGTACAAGGACAAATTAATTACATATATACATGTATATTCATGTGGGCATTCATATACGTATACATTGGAGTATGTTGATAAATACATATATTATGTATTTATAATTTTTACATGTGGAGTGGGTTAGTGTCATGTGGCACTTTGATGAATGAAAAGGGGAAGAGAGAATTTTTTTGAGTTCATGAGAGAGAAGTCCCATATAGGATTTAATTTTCTCTCTCACGGTCTCTATTGCTCTCCCTTACGCATCTATCTTTCTCTTGGGGTTCGACTGGCAGGCCGCTGGTGGTGGTGCAGAGGGCAGTATACAACACAGCCCCATCCCCCTCTCTTCTCTCTCTCTCTCTTTATTTCTCTCTCTTCCGTACCCTCTCCTCACTTGTCTGGTGGCTGGCGGTCAGCTCTGGCTGGCGGTCTGCACTGGCTGGTGGTCCGCACCGGTAAAGCCACCACCAACAACATCAACATCATCACCATCTTCATCTCTTCCTTTCTCCCTTTCTCTCCTGCACCCCAACGACGGCCAAGGGACGCCAAAGCACAGTGGCGCAAGACAGAGCCCTCGGGCCTGGGCGCCGCCGTTGAGGGCAGCCAGGGCGCCGCCGGCAACATGAGCAACAGCTCGTGCTGCTGCAGTTGAATGATTGAAGGAGGAGAAGAATTTGGGTTTTGGGTTTTTAAAACAAACCTGTCCCGAACCCATTAAGGACCCGACCCGCTCTATAAGGTAAATTTTAGTTAAGCCTTGGTAATTAAATAATTACATTTTGGGCTCTGAAAAATTTCCAGTAGCCCCCTGAAATTTTCAGTTATTACATATCGAACCGCATTTTTCATATCTCGTAGGTATTCGGGCGATATCTCGGCCATTCAGATTCTGATATGCATGATTCTAGAGCCGTTGGATTCGTGGGGACGAGAGCTATGAGTCTACAATGCCAGATATGCAGGGTGTTTGGAGAATCAACAAGACTAAGAGGTGGGTAAAGTTTGTCTCTGATTTTAATTAAAAGTTATGATTCATACATTAGCGCGTATATAATAATGATTATGATCAAGAGAAGATTGATAATAGTTCATATGATAACAAAACTGTTGTGCAAGTAGAAACTATGATTAATAATAGAATGCTAATGAATTGTGTCATGTAGTGGTACGTGTATGATAATGAATTTTGTATGGTAGTGAAATGTGTATGGGCATGTTAAATGAATGATAAATTAAATCATAAGTAATAAGTGTTAATTCGAAATATGATATATATGTTTACGGGTATTCACCTAGATAAAAAATAGATAATCAAGAATGGGGTTGTGACAGAAATTGTTAAGTATAATTTTTGGTTGATACCATCTACTTGTCTTTGAAGAGTGCTAATGTCACTTAACCATCAGTCATTCTCCTTTCTAGTTGAGGATTCTAGAAGAAAGATTGTTGAGCTTGGTTGGAAAAGTTTTGTTGATAGTTTGAAAAATTGGGCGGATGATTGGGAGAATTATGATGGTAATTAGGAAAGTTGGGTTGATGTTTGGAAGAATTATTGGAATGATGGAAGTGGCTTGCATGATTTGACCGTGAGTGGTTATTGTTATTTTGGCTCCATGAGAAATTCGGGTGATTTCTCTAGCCAAGATTGTACATTAGTGCGTAAGAATTATTGTTGGCCTTAAAAAGGCCGCATTCATTGGTTCTGGAAAGTGTTGTTGAGCTTGAAACACAGGACACTCCTCAAACACATGATTCATGGCTTGACAGTAAGTACAACTCAGAGTTGGAAATTGATTTGGGCTGACTTGATTAACTGGACTTGGTTCCTTAGTTTCTAAAACTTTCAGTCTTCTCGCTAGGTTAGCTAACTTAGCCTCGTTAGCTATGGATGATTCAATAGAATGGAGACCTCCTTTCGAAGAGATGGAGTTTGAATTTCTCGAGTTTTCACTAATTGGTTCCCATTGGATGGTCTTTGCAGCTAGATTCTCATATAAATCCCATCCTTCGTTCTCATCCTTCTGCAAGAATCCCCTTGGCACATGCTTTCTAAAAGGGTCTTGGTTGAGCAGTCTAAACCGTCATAAAGAATTTGGCATTGTCACCATTTCTCTATTCCATGATGAGGACATTGGAGGTCTTTAAAGTGTTTAAAGTACCTCCAAAACGGTTCACTAGGTTCTTACTTAAACTGCATGATGTTCTTCCTAATGTGAGCGGTCTTATGAATTGGATAGAATTTCTTCAAGAAGACCTTGATGAAACCATCCTAGGATGTGATAGAGCCGGCCGCTAAGCTGTAAAGCCATTTGTTGGCTAAGTCCTTAAGAGCGAATGGAATAAATCTCAACCTAATAGTATCATCTACAAGGTATGGGATTTTCATCATTAAGCATACTTCCTCAAATTCTCTTATGAAGAAATAAGTATCTCCAGACTCTAAGCCATGAAACTTGGGGAGTGTGTTGATGAACTGAGGTTTGAGCTCAAAATTATGTTCACCAACCGATAGAAGTTGGATGTAAGATGGAAGTGAAGCTCTAATGGGATAGAACCTATTCTGCAAAGATGTCAGTTGAGCCATAACCGGATCTGGTCTTGCTTCAAACTTAGGTGGTGATGTGTTTCTAGTTTACCTAGATGAATTAGGGTCTCTTGACCACACTTGCATACACAAACACAATCACAAACAAGTTCACCAAACCAATAGTCAATAAAAGGAAACAACCAAGCCTAGTCTAAGGTAACATTGACCTAGACAACTCCTAGCTGGTTGATTGTCCACAAGAGGTATAGTGCAGACTTTGACCACAATCTAATCAGCCAGGTCAGGGTAAGATTGGTGAGAGATATTCGCGCAAAAGCGACAGGCCTAATTAAGCCAAACCACCAGCCTTCGGGATTTCGCCCCTCAATCCCTGTCCTTAGACACTGATTTGGCAAGAGTCAAATTCTAACACATTCCCCCTTAGGATAATCTCCTAATGAGTTCGAGATGTCCCTAAGGCCAACATCTATCAGATTTTAAATTAGGCTTATGTTGTGCGTGCTTGGAGATGGTTTGTAGGCTAAGGAAGGGTAATGACTTCCCCACCTTATCTTGATTTGAGTTTTGCCCTTAAGATTTATTGTGCAAAATGTGCAAGATATAAAAAAGTAACATTCACAAGCAAATATCACCCAAGATGTTTCCTAAACTATATGCTATGCATACGTTCCTTGTCTCTAACTATCTTCAACAGTAATCGTAAAAGAAGCGTAATTAGACAAATGCCTATAATGCAAGTTTAAACGTTTTTTAAGCAATTAGCAATCAATCATATTACTGTTGGATTAAAAACAGGGAGTGTGAATATCAGATATAGCAAAAAAAATAACACACAAACACTTTATTTTTGCAAGCAATATGTCTTGCAAAAAAGAGTTTTTAGTAGTCCAACAAAAATTTTAACTTTTGCACTGCAATTTCTTAAAATTCTGTTTCCTACTTTCGAGAGTAGGGGCACAGAATAGCAAGTCTTCTCCTGCAAAGCTTGAGTGCTAAATCTGAATCTTGACGTCCCTGAAATAAGACGCCAATCTTGTTAGAAAACAATTACACCATTCCCTCTCCGGCAACGGCGCCAAAAATTTGATTGCAAAATGTAAGCAATGAGAATTACCGTCTAGCTTTGGGCTTAACGGGTCGTGTCCACGAGGAGGAATACGATAGAAGCTTTTTGATGAATTGTTAAATAACAAAGAAAGGTGGTGTTTTTCTTTTTTTTAATCAAAAAAGAGAATGGAGAGTAAGAAAATGATTAAAAGAAAAATTGAAAACTTAGAGAAGGTTTTGAAAAAAAATGATCTTTAAAAAATGTTGAAGATTATTTGGTGGTTTTTAATATAGGAAAAAGATCTAGGCTCACTATTTTACTACTCAACGATGTGTTCTTCTCTTGAAATTCTTAGTGTCTTAACTTGATCATAGAGCTTAAGCTTTAGTTTAAGCAAAGCAAATAAGATTGTTTGGAAAAGTTTAACTCTTTTTCTTAAGAAATCCTCATGAACTGGATGTTAAATCATCAAGTTTTCTTTCAAGTATGAAATAAAAGCAAGTTCAGGTGATATTTTAAAAGAAATAGAAGTTTAAAAATTCAGACCCATCCTCATGTGCCTTTAAGAACACTTTCAAAGAAGAAAGACTTAGTTTAAGGCATACATATGATTCCGTTGGGTTCTTTACATCAAAATCGTTCAAAACAAGAGGGATCAAAGAGAGGGACGATAGTGAGCCCAGAAAACAAGTTTAGCTGCACATGGAAGATGTAAAACAAGATATGTGAATAAAACAAGACATACTCGTGAATCAGAGTAGAAGAAGAGAAAGCTTGATCCTTTATTGATGTCACTTCAATCTTTAAATTACAATCACTCTATCTCTCTCTCAATGATATTTGGAATGAACTACAAATTAGAAAATAGAGATACAAGTTCTCAATACTATCTAACAAAAAACCTAAACCCTAAAAACAAAGGGAAAAATTTAAACTAACTTCCGGTTCCTTTTTCTCTGAAAAATGCAGTACATATAGGCAAAAACCAAACAGGGAAGGGCATACGTAGATAGGGGGAGCAAACGCTCCCCCAACAACCTCAACCAAGCCGCGAAAATGCGGCTTTGGCCGCATTTCCGTGGCCATGGTGTGGCCTGATGGCCACACCTAGTTGGTGGTGCTTCCTCGCTTGGTGATTCCCCTTTATCTCCGTTGGTTTTCCCGTTTCAGCTCCAGAATTTGACGAAACGGCTTTTGATCTTTGGCTTTAACCACTTGATTTGGGAAAATTCATTTTAACCGGTTTTCAACCTCTCTTATTTGCCATGATCTGCCCTAATCTTCTGATTTTGAATTAATTCTGATTTAAGTCAGAATTTTGATGGGCTTTTGGGCTCGTTTCTCTTCCCTTTCATTTAGTAATGAGCCCGCATTTTATAAAGAAAAATAAGACTTATTTATAGAATTTATTAGATAATAAATATGGTAATGTGACAATATATATGCAATATATGTGCCCGATCAGTGCCTATAAATACCCCCTTGGTGTTCTTTAGAAGAAGATATCCAAAGTTTATGGTTTTGATGTTAGTTTGTTTGTAGGAGTTGTTGTATGTTTGTGTTGTCTTCTTCTTCTAACTTAGTTTAGCCATTAAAGTGAAAGAGAGAGAGAGTGTGTGTACAAGTTGTATTTGAAGGTGACAACTTTATACAAGCAATACTTCTCCTCTTCTTTTATCACTTAGTATTTTTACTTGCTTTTACTTTCTTGTCTTAGTGTAAAACTTCTTTTCTTTACTTCTTCTCTCTTGTTGTTTTTCTTACTTATGTCTAGCTAACTTTTTCATTGCATGACTAACTAATTACTAACCCACTAATCTCTAACAACTTGAATGATAATCCACATGAGTCAATAGTGTCAAACAAAGCCTTGTGCAAACAAGAGTTATGATATCTTAAGATGAGGGTTTTAACTCTAACTTACTTACAAATATTACCATTTTTATATTTCATGCTTAACCGTTTTTGATGATTTATAGATTGTAAATCTTACTTGTTTTCGTAAGTTAGAGATATTCCTATTAATCTTTGCCGATACCATTAGTGCACTTGTTTCTTCCCTTATTCTCGCCTTCATTGGATCTTGTTAAGGGAATGTTCAAGTTTTATCGTGTAAAGCTAAGTTTAATGAAGAACTTTCATTTGATCTCCAACGTGAATAGTTTTTATGCATAAAGGTTATGCTTGCCTATAATCCATTATGAGGCTACATCTTCAAGAAATTACAGATTAGTGGGAGCACTTAGTAGAAAGTTAGCCATGCATATTACCATTAAAAAAAAAATTCACTTTTACAACTATCAAACCAATCCAAGAAATTCTTGAAACAACACTTATTTTCTTTTCAATTCTTTATTTGAAATAAGGAACTTTTTCTTTACTTTGAACAAAGAAGCCACACCAAAGATTCCATCGCTCTCCCTTCTTATGGATACGACCCGTATAGCCACTTTGCTATTATGAAAGAATCGCAAAAGCAGTAACATCGACCATCACTCTTTTACTTATTTTTGTGCATGCTTTTGCCGATCAAATTTTGGCACCGTTGTCTGGGAGGGAACGACTTTATTGTTCAAACACTAAAGATTTTTCTTTGTTTTTTATGTGTAAGAGAAGTTACCAAGGAGCTAACTATTACTGGAAGCAAGATTGGTAGCCGAAGATATTGCAGAAGAATTCATTTGCACTCGGAAAAATCGTGTAAAAGCGAATTTTTTCGATTGAAGTACTAACAAAAGCTCTTCTGCAGGGTTGCCGAAAATCGCTTAAAAATTGCCTTCTAAAATTTTTACCTCACTTGTATGCTTCACCTTTGCACTTGTAATAATTCAACAGAAATCCATTTGTTGGTAAATTGAAAATCGGATTAGACTCTTTCATTTAGGGCACGTGTCTATTTCAAATCATTTCAATTTCTATTAAAGAGTACTGGAGAAAGGCACGTATGTATTTCATATAGAATAGGACTAATATTTTGGAGTGATTTATTACTTTGAGTATCTTGTTGTGAATATATTGTGCCCTTGCACAATTGACATTAATGGCAAAACCCAAATAAACAAGATAAGGTAGGGATTTCATCACCCTTCCTTAGCCCAAAAACCATCTCCAAGTGCACTCACAATCTCAAGCCTAATTAAAAGGTTATAGATGTTTGGCCCTAGGGACATCTCGGACTCGCTAAGAGATTAACCAAGGGTGGAAATTGTAAGAACTATACTCCTGCAAAATCGATGTCTAAGGAAAGAGGATTGAGAGGTTAAGTCTCGAAAGCTCTATGGTTTGGCGTAATCAAGGCCCGAGGCTCACGCCCCGATACCTCCCACCAAGTTTTGCCCTTTCCTGACCTATAAGCTTGTGGTCTAATTCCTACAACAACCTCCCCCGGAGAATTGACCAGTTAGGAGTCGTCTGGGTCCAGGTACCTTAGATTAAGGCTTGGTGGTTGTTTCTCTTTCTTTTGTTTGTTTTTATTCTTTTAGATTGTTTTGTTGTTAGTACGTTGTTTGTGGTGTCCTGCATGCAAGATTTGGTGAGAGATCCTGTAACTTTCAGATTAACCAGAAATACTTCTCTACCCTTGTATACAGAATCGGTGATGGCATCGCTACATGACATGTTTTACCTAATCAGAACTTTATTACCATCTTGTATAAAACTTCCTGAGGCGAATGGTAATAACTTTGAGTTAAACCCCAATTCATCAACACTCTTTCAAAATTTCACGGCTTAGAATTAGAGGATGCATACTTCTTTATTAGGGAATTTGAAGAAGTATGCCTCATGATGCGCATTCTCCTGCTAGGAGATGATGTCGTTAGGTTACGTTTCATTCCCTTCTCCCTAAAGGACCTAACTAAGAAATGGTTATATAGCTTGGTTATGGACTCAGTCAAAACGTGGGACGATTTCGTTAAGGCCTTCTTGAAGAAATTTTACCCAATCTACAAGACTGCCCTCATCAGAAAGAATATCATGCACTTTAGGCAAGAACAGAGCGAATCATTTTAGAGACACTTTGAGCGATTCAAAGATCTCTTAGCTCAGTACCCTCATCACGGTGTAGAGATATAGCGTCAGTGCCAGATTCTCTATGATGGTCTGGATTATCAAACAAAAACTTTATTAGAAACCATGTGTCAGGGGGGTTCTTGCAAAAGGATGAAAATCAGGATTGGGATTTTGTTTGAAGATCTAACTGAGAAAACCCTACAATGAGAGCCAACCTCTGAGAAACTAAGGAATTCACAGTTTATAGCTTCTAAAAGAGGGCTCCTACCTTTAGAACCATCCGTAGCTGCTGAATCTAAGATCACAACTCTGATGAGGAGAATAGGGGCTCTAGAAACAAAAGGGCCAGCCAACATCAACCAAATCAATCACCACCAATTCACAATCCGAGTTGTTCATACTGTCAAATACCAAACCATGTTTTTAAAGAGTGTCCTATTTTTCAGACTCATCAAGTACCGCCGGAACACATGAATGCGACCTACTCAAGGCCGCAACACAATCCTTACTCGCAGACTTACAACCCCGGTTGGAGAAATCACTCAAACTTCTCTTGGGCACAGAACAATTCTCCCAGGCTCAATTTCTCTAACAATCTTCACCATCCCAATCATCAAGCAAATTTTCTCAGTCAAGCTCCATCTTTCTCCTTCCAAAATTCATCAATGGAGAAAAAATTCAGTAAATTGGAGGAGAATATGGAGGCATTCATGAAGTCCCAAGCCGCCTTCATGCAAAATCAAGGATAGACATTGAACAATCATTCACAGGCCATATCTAGATTGGAAATGCAGATGAGTCAATTAGCAAACTCTCTAACTGAAAGACCCAAGGGTACTTTACCTAGTCAGCCGCTGAATAACTTTAAGAATTCCAATCAAGCTTATGAAGTTCAGGATCTTCAAATCGACCAGTGTAATGTTGTTCACAAACTCAGATCAGAAAAAAAGATGGACAAGCAGGTCTACCAGCAGAAAAATCCTATCCACATTGATCCTACTCTTGCCTCCACATCTGCTAGCTCCTCTCAATCTACTCCCCAAACGTCTGACAAGGGCACAACTACTAATCAAGTTTACAAGCCTGTAGCACCCTTTCCTAATAGGCTTAGAAACAACAATAAAAATATGCACATGGAAAAGATACTTGAGATGTTTAATCAGGTCAAATTGAACGTGTCCCTTCTTGATGCTATCCAATAAGTCCCAGCATATGCTAAATTCTTTAAGGATATGTATACGAAGAAGAGAAAAAAGAATGTGCCAAAGAAATTGTTCTTGGCAACCAACATAAGCGAAATTTTGTCTGGTCCTATTTCGGTGAAATACAAAGATCCCAGATGTCCCACAATTATTTGCACCATAGGACAAACGGAAATTAGCCGAGCACTTCTTAACCTGGGATCAAGTATTAACTTGCTACCTCTCTTAGTATACCAACTGAAAGTACACCTAGAGGAGGGGTGAATAGGTGTACGGCTAATCTAATGAACTAAATGCGAAAATTAAAAACTAATTGCAACTACACTTAATGCAACCAATGAGTGTAGCCGAATTTCCGGTGAAGGGCTCTGGACTAACTCCTCTTGATTCCTCTGAATAAGAGTTGAGGCTGAAAAAACACCTAGAGGGGGGGGTGAATAGGTGTTAGTGCTAATCTATAACTTAATGCAAAACTAAGTGCGCTAAATGCGGAAGCTAATGCAAATTATGCACAAACTAATACAATACAACAAGTGTAGCCGAATTCCCCTTTCGAGGCTCTGGACTAACTCCCCTTGATTCCCCTTGAAATGGGTTGAGGCGCTATGTGAAGCTCTTGTTGGATGAGTATAAGTTGAGCACACACACACACAAGCAATCCAAGCAATGTGCACACACAATCAAGCCAAGCAATCAAGGATATAGCAATATGGATTATGCAAGGCACAACGCAAGCAAATAAATATGATATGACAAGATGAATTATGCTCAACACAAGCAAATATGATATGAATGAAGTATGATGCTTTGCACAAATGTAAAGAGAGAGTTAGAGAAAAGTGGATCAAACGCAAACACAAAGATATGTTACGAGGTTCGAGCACCCTTGCTCTACATCCCCGCCTACACCACCGTGTAGGATTTCCAATCCACTATACCGTCCACCGAGGACTCCCACCGAGGGAACCTTCACCGAGAAGGATTTTTACAACAATGGAGTACCTAACTCCTCTCTCAAACAACCACCTCACAACCGAGGGGTAGGCCCGTAGCCAAATACAACAACAACCAATACCTCTACCGAAGAGGCTCACAACCAATCTCAATCACCTCACACGTGAGGGATACAAACCAAACACCCGATCACCTCTACCGAAGAGGGATACAACAAGAATAAGGGTGTACAACTTAGAGGTTACAACAACAACCTCAAAACTCTCTCTTTTCTTTTCTCTTTTCTTTTCCACAAAAACAAGATCCTAAATAGATTAGGATAGGTGATAGCTCAGGTGTGAAAAACTAGGTGTTTTTGAAAACAAGCAACAAAGAAAAACTAATTGGGACGTCTCTTGTAAAAGATAGAAAATGCAAGATCAAACCAAAATCCCAAAACCTAGTTTTCTTTGATTTTTCAAAAACCCAAAATAATGAAGATGAGTAGTTTTAAAGCCCACAAACTCTTTTTAAAACTCTTTTAAACACCTCAGAAAACTGAAATTTTTCCTCTTAAAAAAATTGGCTAAAATCCCCAAAGAGATGGGGTTTTTATAGCCCCAACAGAAAACTAGCCGTTAGAGCTGAGCTGGCAGCTCTGACAAGCAGCGGTCGACCGCCAACGGTCAGAAATATGACCGTTGGGCAACTGCGGTCGACCGGCCCGGTCGACCCAGAAAAACAGAGAGCAGAGCTCTCATCCCGGTCGACCGGCACGGTCGACCCAAACAACCCGAGAGCAGAGCTCTCAGACCCGGTCGACCGGCTCGGTCGACCGTCCCAGTGACTCCAAACGTGCACAGATCTGTGCACGTCCGGTCGACCGGCCAGTCGACCGGACATCAGCCAAGTCGACTAATAACCTGGCTTAGTCGACTGGTTGAGTCTGGAACTGAAAACTGGGTCAGAAAACTTGGGAAAAATATTTTATAAAAATCTTTTAATACTTCTAAAAATCACCAAAAATATTTTTATCATTTTATATCAAAACTCAAACAAGTGATAAAAGTTTCAAGACATGTATCAACATATTCAATTCATTTTTGAGTCTTGCAAATTTTATCAAAAACAAAACTTGTATTTTTGTCAAACTTGATTTTTCCAAAACATGAATAGGATAGTCAAAATAAGTTTGTCTAGCAACTTTAAAGCATGTATGTATATCTAGAACAAATCTAATATACATAGAAATAAAGTAAACTTGTTTTGATCTACTATCCATGAAAACCAAAATCCAAATCATGAAACGTGTGTGTTGTGCACTTGAGCATATCAACTATACTAAGCTTTACAAATTGGATCTAAAACACACTAAACTAAACTATGGATACCTAAGTCTTTGTGTCATCAAGAAGACTTGCTCCAAAACTCCATCCATGGGCTAGGCAATGTGTGATCTTGAAGCTTTGGCTCTGGAATCATCATGAAAAGCTTCTAAACACCTTGTTGAAGCTAATCACCAACTAATATCTTGGTTAATGATCTGAAACTTAAACAACACAAGATTATTAGTAAACATAACTACATGCGTTAATCATCATCAAAACTAGAGTGGAAGGCCTTTGGGCCAACAATCTCCCCCTTTTTGATGATGACAAAACTCATGGAGTTATATATGCATGGATTAAAGTTAAGCTTCAAAGAAGCTCCCCCTTAACTCATGCATAAACAAATAAATAAAATATATGCAATGAATGTACATAAACATGTATGCATCAATATGCATAAAACACAAACACATGTTCTAGAAGCTCTAGTTACCAATTAAATTAATAAAGCATTAACAACAAAAACACTAGATGCTCTAGATACCAATAAAAACTTAACACTTACCAATAAAATTTAATATATGCAAGAACATAAGTATGCATATAAAAACATGTTAAACTCTCAAATAATTCTCCCCCTTTTTGTCAATCATCAACAAAGGGGTAAACAAGGTAAAATCAAATCAAACAAATTTTTCTCCCCCTTTTTGTCAAACAAAAAGATCAAGAAGGTGTTAAACAATCCTAACAATATGATATCAATAGATAAATATGTCAATGAAGCAACTTGATATCAATTGAAAATAAACAAAGATCAATAGAGGTTATATGCTATATACATTCATGAAGAGGAAGACGCTAAGTTACCTTCCCTACACATATGCATTACATGAAAGAGGGATGTTAAGCCCTAATTCATATAACACACATTATGTAATGAAATAAGAGGAGATGTGAAGCTCCCCCTACACACGTGTACCACATAACGAAGAGATGTTAAGCTCTTCAATAAAAGATACACTCATCATGAATCTATATGCATATATTCAATACAAATCAAAACTTTTGTATTTTTCTTAAAAAAAAGTTTAGATACCAATTTTAAGTAAAAACACATGAAACATCTTGATATCAATTGAAATTAAACATAATAAATTTTGAATGTCTAAACAAAATTTTGATACCAATTGTAAATAATTTTCATATTAACATGTGATACCGATATGAAATTTTCAATCATAAAGTAAGGGAGTGGGAAACAAATACCAATTGAAGAATCACCAATTGAAAGACAAAATTAAATTTTCTCCCCCTTTATGAAATACCAACTAAAAAGATGCATGGGCTTGATACCAATTTAAAAATAATCAATAAAAACAAAATTGAAACTCAAGCACTAGCATAAACAAGATTTTGTGAAAAATTTATATCTTAAACACAAATAAAAGTGTATGAAATAGAATGAGTACCAATCACCAATAGATGATACCAATTGAAAATATACATACACAATAAACATATGAGTATACAAAAAGATCAAAATGATACCAATTGAAAGAGTTCAATGATACCAATTGACATAGCAATAAGTTCAAGTGTATACATCATATTACAATACCTCCCAATCAAGGTTCAAGATTTAAATGATTTTCATTTTAAAGCATACAAGACCATGATCTCCCATCCATCCTCCCATAGATGGTAGGGGTTTTCAAAAATAGATTTGAAAATAAGCTTTGTTTGAAAAACTCTACCAAAATGAAGAATATCGCAACTAGTTATATGAAAAATTTGTAAACTAGTACGAAATCCTTCAAGTAAGGAATAAAACAAAATTAATTTTCATGAAAACATGAAATTCACATGATAATCAACACTCGAGTCAATTAGGCATAAAAATGACTCATGAAAACAAACACATGAGTAATCAATAAATGTGAGTGTACAAATAAAGTGTGAATATCATAATCATGAAAATATTCAATTAAGCTCAATTATTCCTTAAACATAGAAAACACGAAAATCATCAAAACTTATTTAACTTTCATGGCATATGTATGTCAAGTACAAATTAAAATATACATACATATCCAAAACACAACGAGTCCACTATTTATATATGCATGAAGGCACGTGGCTCAAAAGGATAAACATGTATATCTAACAGTTTGGATAAGATAGACATATACATGAAGTTAAACAATTAAACACAAAATCAAGAAAAACTAAATCTTCATCAAAATGAATTTCATTTCAAGGTATATATATGAATTGTCAACATAATAAGTATACATACATATTCCTAAACACAATTGAGTCCAAATATAGATTTGCATGAAAGGCAAATGACTCAAGGGGTATACATGTATATCTTAAAGTTTGGCAATACAAACATATACATGAAGTGAAAACTCATAAAACAAATTCAAAAATGGAATACAAGTTTGAAATGTATGAATCATCAAAACTAGACTATACTAGCACATTTAATGGGTTCAAATAAGCATTCAACTCAAACATATATAGATTTATTTGTGGCCCACTATATGTACAAGTATAAATCTTCTAGTTTTAATGAAAACTAACATCTAAACATGTAATCAAGGCATAAAACAAAACACAAATCATTTAGACTAGGATTTATACTAGTGTCGAAAAACATGATTATCATGCAAATACATATGTTATTAAACCTATGATAAACATGATAGCTAAACAAACGGTGAGAACACAAAAATAATGGTCTATATTAAACATGGGTGTCTCAAAATGCTAAACATGAGTGTCAAGGATCTAATAAACATGGTATTTACATACTAATCCATAGACAATGAAAACATGCTATAAAACATCAATATGAAATACAAATCATAAATGATCAATATGTACATGCATGTGCATTAGATCTAGGTCATACAAATAAGTCCATATAAAACATGGATGTTTCAACCAACTAATAAGTATAACACTAATCTAATTAACATGGCATATTCATGATGATCACTAAACATCAAATCATGCTATGAGAAATAAACATGGAAAGCATGTAAACATAAGGAGTTAGAGATTCAATACCAAAACCAATGAGGGCACCGCTCTATTTCTCCAAAACAAAAGTGGTCCTCTCCACCAAACTTTCCCTTGAAAGTGATGCATCCATTTTATTTCCTTTAAGTCCGGAATGCATCCACTCCAAGGTGTCATCACTCTCACGTCATGTGAGAGCCCACACCTACATCAAAAATAATAGGAGGGGTGGTCTTTGGTACCCACATCTTGTTGGGTCCATGGGGGTTAGTCCCTTCCCTAACCCAAACAAATTTCTTTGCTAAATTCTCAACATGTAAACGATCATAGCAAAATTTAGCAAGATGGCCTTTTCAGCCACAATGTGTACAAGTGTACACATGAGCATACATGTGAGAAGTGTGTCCGTGAGGAGCATGTGTATGCCGTGGAGGGTGTGCATGCATAAATGATGGAACTTATTTCTTTCGAACCAAGGATTCCAAGCGGGTATGGTTCTTAGCACATTGGCTCATAGTGGAGCCCAAACAATCTACTCTCTTCTTTAATATACAAATATCATCATTAATCTTAGAAGAAGAGGTACATGCATTAGGTAGACTAGATGAAGAGGCTACACTAGCATGGCAAACATGTGCATCAATCTTATTTTTCAAAACAACATTTTTCTTTAAACACACATCTAAATCATTTGAAATGGAAATAATTTTGTTTTTCAAATCAACATTCTCTTTTAAAACAAAATCAATTTTTGAAGATAAATTTTCATTTTTCTTCAAAATTGTTTCACAATTATTTTTAGACTTTAAAAATTCATTTTCTTTTAGTGCAAGATCTAATTGAGATCTTAATGCATCCCTTTCATTATAGACCTCAACCTTCTCTTGCAAAACACAATCAAGTCTAGAATGTAAACTCTTATTTTCTTTTTCAATTTCTAGACTTTTCTTTTTCAAAATCTTATACTTTTCTATTAATTTTTCACACACAATAGAAAGTTCTTCATTCAAAGCATGGGCATCATAATTATCACATGAAGAACTAGAGCAATCATCACTATCTAAGTGGGGTTCCGAATGTACCTCAAGGGAGTCATTCTCTTGGACCATGAAGCATTGTGAATCGGATTCTCCACTAGATTCCTCTTCTTGAATTTGCACTTGAAGCTCCGAGGTGGTGGTTGTTGTTATCAATTTGTTCCACACTGCAAAGGCGGAATCAATGTTAGAAACACACATAAGATAATCTTTAGGTAATGTGCTTCTAATGGCCTCTAGGGCTTGTGCATTGGCCCCTATATGATTGCGATCACTAAGGAAGGATTCCTTGGTAATAGCAAGATAAACTTTATGACCTAGGGTTTGTAAATAAACGGTCATCCTAATCTTCCAAACATGAATGTTGGAAGGGTCATACATAGGTGGGGTCATGAAGGCCATGGTAAACTAAATGTGTGCAAACAAGCAAATGTAAACAATAGATTAGCAAGCAAATGGATCTCACTCCTAGGATGTTAAGCCTAAGTATCAGGAGCACTAGCTCTGATACCAATTGAAAAAACACCTAGAGGGGGGGGGGTGAATAGGTATTAGTGCTAATCTATAACTTAATGCAAAACTAAGTGCGCTAAATGCGGAAGCTAATGCAAATTATGCACAAACTAATACAATACAACAAGTGTAGCCGAATTCCCCTTTCGAGGCTCTGGACTAACCCCCCTTGATTCCCCTTGAAATGGGTTGAGGCGCTATGTGAAGCTCTTATTGGATGAGTATAAGTTGAGCACACACACACAAGCAATCCAAGCAATGTGCACACACAATCAAGCCAAGCAATCAAGGATATAGCAATATGGATTATGCAAGGCACAACACAAGCAAATAAATATGATATGACAAGATGAATTATGCTCAACACAAGCAAATATGATATGAATGAAGTATGATGCTTTGCACAAATGTAAAGAGAGAGAGTTAGAGAAAAGTGGATCAAACGCAAACACAAAGATATGTTACGAGGTTCGAGCACCCTTGCTCTACATCCCCGCCTACACCACCGTGTAGGATTTCCAATCCACTATACCGTCCACCGAGGACTCCCACCGAGGGAACCTTCACCGAGAAGGATTTTTACAACAATGGAGTACCTAACTCCTCTCTCAAACAACCACCTCATTACCGAGGGGTAGGCCCGTAGCCAAATACAACAACAACCAATACCTCTACCGAAGAGGCTCACAACCAATCTCAATCACCTCACACTTGAGGGATACAAACCAAACACCCGATCACCTCTACCGAAGAGGGATACAACAAGAATAAGGGTGTACAACTTAGAGGTTACAACAACAACCTCAAAACTCTCTCTTTTCTTTTCTCTTTTCTTTTCCACAAAAACAAGATCCTAAATAGATTAGGATAGGTGATAGCTCAAGTGTGGAAAACTAGGTGTTTTTGAAAACAAGCAACAAAGAAAAACTAATTGGGACGTCTCTTGTAAAAGATAGAAAATGCAAGATCAAACCAAAATCCCAAAACCTAGTTTTCTTTGATTTTTCAAAAACCCAAAATAATGAAGATGAGTAGTTTTAAAGCCCACAAACTCTTTTTAAAACTCTTTTAAACACCTCAGAAAACTGAAAATTTTCCTCTTAAAAAAATTGGCCAAAATCCCCAAAGAGATGGGGTTTTTATAGCCCCAACAGAAAACTAGCCGTTAGAGCTGAGCTGGCAGCTCTGACAGGCAGCGGTCGACCGGCCCGGTCGACCGCCAACGGTCAGAAATATGACCGTTGGGCAACTGCGGTCGACCGGCCCGGTCGACCCAGAAAAACAGAGAGCAGAGCTCTCATCCCGGTCGACCGGCACGGTCGACCCAAACAACCCGAGAGCAGAGCTCTCAGACCCGGTCGACCGGATCGGTCGACCGTCCCAGTGACTCCAAACGTGCACAGATCTGTGCACGTCCGGTCGACCGGCCAGTCGACCGGACATCAGCCAAGTCGACTAATAACCTGGCTTAGTCGACTGGTTGAGTCTGGAACTGAAAACTGGGTCAGAAAACTTGGGAAAAATATTTTATAAAAATCTTTTAATACTTCTAAAAATCACCAAAAATATTTTTATCATTTTATATCAAAACTCAAACAAGTGATAAAAGTTTCAAGACATGTATCAACATATTCAATTCATTTTTGAGTCTTGCAAATTTTATCAAAACAAAACTTGTATTTTTGTCAAACTTGATTTTTCCAAAACATGAATAGGATAGTCAAAATAAGTTTGTCTAGCAACTTTAAAGCATGTATGTATATCTAGAACATATCTAATATACATAGAAATAAAGTAAACTTGTTTTGATCTACTATCCATGAAAACCAAAATCCAAATCATGAAACGTGTGTGTTGTGCACTTGAGCATATCAACTATACTAAGCTTTACAAATTGGATCTAAAACACACTAAACTAAACTATAGATACCTAAGTCTTTGTGTCATCAAGAAGACTTGCTCCAAAACTCCATCCATGGGCTAGGCAATGTGTGATCTTGAAGCTTTGGCCCTGGAATCATCATGAAAAGCTTCTAAACACCTTGTTGAAGCTAATCACCAACTAATATCTTGGTTAATGATCTGAAACTTAAACAACACAAGATTATTAGTAAACATAACTACATGAGTTAATCATCATCAAAACTAGAGTGGAAGGCCTTTGGGCCAACATAGGCGCTATATGAAGCTCTCGTGGTTAAGCACAAGTGAGGTACACACAAACAAGCCAAGCATATAATATGAATGAGCAATATGAAATGATGCAATGTCACAATAGTAAAGAGAGAGAGACTTAAGAGTCAATGGATCAAACACAAACAACAAGATGTGTTTCGAGATTCGAGCACCCAGCTCTACGTCCCCGCCTTCACCCAGAAGGATTTTCAATCCACTAACTTGTCCACACAGGACTCCCACACAGGGAACCTCCACTGAGGATTTGGGGCAACTACAACCGGGAGTACACAACTCCTCTCTCAACCAATACAACCTCTCACAGAGGCAACACAAACACCACCTCACACAAGAGGGGTAGGCCCTTAGCCAATACAACTCGATCACCTCACACTTGAGGGATTCCAACACCAACTCCATCTCACACTAGAAGAAGCCAACCACCACTCCACAATCAACCTCTACCCAAGAGGGATAACACAAAGTAGGAGGGTTTACAACAAGGTGGTCTATCTCAACCACAAACAATCTCTTCCACAAAACAAAGATCCTAAATAGATAGGATAGAATGATTTAGCTCAAGTGTGAAAAACAAAGTGTTTTTAACAAAGAAAATCACTTGGGAAAATCTCCAAATAGATATAGAATTTTTAGACCAAAAACCAAATTCCCAAAAGACTATTTTCTTTGAAATAACAAACACTTTTAAAAACAAATAAAGATGAAAACTTTAAACCCAAAACTCTTTTGAAAACTTGGAATTAAACACTAGGGAAGCTCTGAATTTTTGGCTTTTAAAACTTAGAGAAAACCTCTCTCAAAATGGGGTACATAAAGGCCCCAAGAAAAACTAGCCGTTGGGGCTGTTTTTCAGCCCTGGCGGCTGTCGGTCGACCGGCCCGGTCGACCACCAACGGTCAAATTTCTGACCGTTAGAGCCTCGGTCGACCGACTCGGTCGACCGCAGCCTGGAACAGAGAGCAGAGCTCTCTGCCGGTCGACCGACCCGGTCGATCGGGGCTTTCCAGAGAGCAGAAGCTCTCTGGCGGTCGACCGGGTCGGTCGACCGGCCCTCCAGCCAAACAGGCGTGCACATTCTGTGCACGTCGGTCGACCAACTCGGTCGACTGACTCCTAGCTCGGTCGATCGGTCCGGTCGACTGGCAGAAGCCAGAACAGGGATTTCAGGACTAGAAAACTTGGTTTTTATTTACCTATAAAATCTCATAAAAACTCTAAAAATCCACAAAAATAATTTCTTATATTCTCTTTGAAATATAAACATGTGTGAAAAATTTCAACACATATTTCAAACTATTTGAACCATTTTTGTGTCTTACAAATTTTGCTGAAAACCAAAACCTGTATTTTCTAAAACTTAGATTTTTGAATTGAAAATTCGTTTTGTCCAAAACTTATCCAAATACAAAAACATGATATTTAAACAACTTTAAGCATGTTGTATATGGATATAATCCAATATACATGAAATAGATATATATCAATATTTTTGACTTAAAATCCGAAAATATGTTTTGTTTAAAACACAAAACTCCAAACACATGAATAGGCATATCAAAATAAGTTTGTTTAAGATATGAAGCATACATGTATATAGAACATATCTAATATACATTTAAACAATGTAAACTTGTATTGATACTATCTATTCATGAAAACCAAGATCGGTTAAACCAAAACCGAAAACCAAAACATGAAACGTAAAAACGTGTGTGTGTTGTAAACTTGAGCATATCACACTATCTAATCTTTACAAATGGATCTAAACTTAAACTAAACACTGTACCGAAGTCTTCTTGACGAACTCCGTCTTCAAGTTGACTCGATCCAAATCGTGATCCACCGAGCTTGACTCCAACGAGTGCTAGATATGACTTTGACGCTCGGGCTCTTGAATCACCTTGTGAAAGGCTTCAAAACTCCTTTGTTGAAGCTAATCACCAACTAATATCTTGATTAGAGATCTGAAACTAAACATCACAAGATTATTAGTAAATATAACTACATGAGTTAATCATCATCAAAACTAAAGTGGAAGGCCTCTGGGCCAACACTAACAACTTGGGTTGGGCGAGCTGAGTCTAACTCGAGTCACTGTTCAGTTAGCCGATCGATCTGTGAAAATTCTCAATGGGGAAAATCACAGATGTCCTTATCCGGGTCGGGGATTTCATCTACCCCATTGACTTCATTGTGCTTGAGACCCAACCTGTGTTTAATCCACTGTCTCAAACTCTAGTCATCTTAGGGCATCCATTCCTTGCTACAGCTAATGCCATAATCAACTGTAGGAATAGGTCTATGCGATTGACCTTTGGAGACATGACAAAGGAGGTTAATGTTTTCAATCTTGGAAGACAACCCAAGGATATAAATGATCATACTTTTGAGGTCAATTCCATTAAAAATTTAACTAGTGAGCATGAAAAGAGCATAGAAATGGACAAAGAGAGTGAGTTTGATCTGGAGTCTGAGGATTTCAATCTGGACCAGATCATAGATTCAGCAGTAAACTGGACATCAAGCCCAAGTGTACCTCAACTCAGGACTGAAATTCTAAATCTCCCTTCTAATGATCAACTCCTTTCCTAGAGCTAAAAGCTTTGCCCGAACACCTCAAGTACGCCTACTGATAGTGGAAAAGAGTTGTGTGGAATTTTAGCACAAATATTATGTAAAATGAGAAGGTTTAGAAACAACCTCAAGTGCTTTTGATTACTCCACAAATGTATGAAAAGATTGATTTACCCTTTCCTATCTCCGCTATAGCATAGGGCTATACCGAGTCGATTCTCAGGGAGAGCTCGCGATGGAAGCTTTACGATAGGTAGTGAAGTTAGAAAACGAGAATTCTTCTTTGTTTAAAAGAATAAAGAATCAAAAGAAAAACAAATGAAAGAATTGGTGGATATGTTCATGGTGAAGAAGTCGGAAAAGAAATCAAAACAAGATTGGCTTCGGACTAAAACTAAAAAGAAAAGAAAACTTTGAAGAAGACTTTGAATGAAAGAAAACCATGACTAGCTAACCTTGCTACCTTGCTAAACTTACTAAACTCCGTGATAGTGAATGCGTGCCTCATGTTGATTCATCGGCATGGATTTGTCTTGCGTGTTGGTCTAATTACCTTCCCACTTTGATGATGGGAGCTCATTCTTGGACTTGTCTTGTAGCCTCCATAGATGTCATAGGCCTACAAGTTAGACTTTCAATAATGGAATCAAAAGAGCTACACTCAAGGGATGCAAATGAAGAACATACAACATTCATTAATGGACATAAAGAAGTTGTACATCAAATAGCATATTGGTGATCCATCTCCATGTTCCATCAAGGCACTTGTGCAAAGACAAGGCTCTAAATGAGGCACACATGAATCATATGGAGAATTACAACAAGATACTTGCCAAGAAATGAAAGAAAACCCATCGGAGAAGAGAAGATCATACACTTGCAAGATGAAATAAAGCAATCACCCATGAGTTAGTAGTTAGCAAGGCTAGTGGTTAGCTAGTACATGGAGAAAGAATTAGCTACTACTAGCCATTACAAAAGCAAAACAAAGCATGAAGTAAAAGTGCAAGAAAGTAAAGCAACAAGTAAAGAAAACAAGTAAACTAGAAAATGCAAGAGTAGAGAGAAGAGAATGGATCAATCCTTGATTGCTTCAAGTTGTCACTCCTTGATGAATACAAGCTTTCTCTCTCTTACAAACTCTCTCTTTACAGAATTTCTAGGGAGAGGAAGATCATAGAGAGCTACAAAAATCCTAGAAAAACTAACAAAATTACAAGTTTTACACTAATCTCTCTCTCTTCTCTGTTCAGTCTCAGCTCGCAGGTCCAAATGAAGTATTTATAGACCTCTGGAGAAGCTTCGAGATCCAGGTGGTTGGCGCAAAATTCGGATCTCAACGGACTCAAAACTGTCGCAAATTTGGCGGGAAATTCTGGTTTTTGCAGCAATAGTAAGTCTGTTGAGCAACAGCTTCTTGTTAGGATCAGGTTGTTAGGTGGTTAGTCACGTGTCCTTCTGGATTCTTCATTGGGCGCGCGGATCTCTCTGGATCTTGAATTCAAATTTGGACTTTAATCTTGATCTTGTATTTAATCCTTTAATTATTGCTAATTAAAGTGATTAATGGCTTTCTCTCCATTAGAGTGTGTACCTGCAAATATATAGAGAAGATGAGTAAAAATCATATATTTATTAACTAAATGCATGGGAATTATGTGGTAAAATATGCAATATTGTGTCACAATCACCTACTTAGACAGAAACCCTGCCAGTCATCAAAGCATCCCATCCAACTGGACAATAAGAGGACAGCTTGATGTCTATTTTAAAGAGACATAGGGAAGCCATTGGATGGACAATGAAAGACATCAAGGGAATAAGTCCTGCATTAGTACAACACAGAATTTATTTAAATGATGAAGCAATTCCCAGGAGGGACCCACAACGAAGGCTTAACCCACCCATGCAAGATGCTGTGAAAACGAAAATTTTGAAACTGTTAGATAATGGGATCATTTATCCCATTTCTGATAGCCAATGGGTTAGCCCAGTTCATGTTGTCCCCAAGAAAGCTGGTTTTACGGTAGTAGACAACGAGCACAAAGAGTTGGTACAAACAAGACTACCTACCAAGGTTCGTGTTTATATTGACTATAGAAAATTGAATGCAGCCACTCATAAGGATCACTTACCGCTACCCTTCATCGACCAAATGCTTGAACGTTTGGCTGGACATGAGTACTATTGCTTCTTGGATGGATACTTGGGATACAATCAGATCCTCATTGCTGCAGAAGATCAGGAAAAGACTATGTTCACTTACCCATTCGGAACCTTTGCCTACCGACACATGCCCTTTAGATTATGCAACACTCCACATTCCAATGGTGCATGCTTAGTCTTTTCTCCGATATAGTAGAACATTTTCTAGAGATTTTTATGGATGACTTCTCTATCTACGGAGATTCATTTGATTAGTATCTTCATCATCTAGAGTTAGTTCTTCAAAGATGCAAGAAAAAGAATCTAACACTGAACTGAGAAAAATGTCACTTCATGGTGATACATGGGATTGTCTTAGTCCATGAGATTTCTAGGAGAGGAATCGAAGTTGACAAAACAAAAATAGAAGTTATCGCTAAGCTTCCACCACCCAAATGCATCAAGAATATCAGATCCTTTTTAGGGCATGCTGGGTTTTACCGACAGTTTATTAAGGATTTTAGCAAAATCGCTAGACCCTTAACCAACCTGCTCGCAAAGGACGTGCCTTTTGATTTTAACGATGGATGTTTTAAATCTTGGGAGAAACTTAAGCAAGACCTTATATCTGCGCCTATCATTTTTGCTCCTAATTGGGCACAACCATTTGAAATCATGTGCGATACCTCTAATTTTGCTATCGGCGCTGTTCTAGGACAACACATCGATAATAGGCAGCACATGATTTATTACTCGAGCAGGACTCTGAATGACGCTCATTTTAGAAAAGATAGTAGGACAAAAACCAAAAAGAATGGTCGGTCAAGCTAAACGATGCATTATGGGCTTACTAAACTGCTTTTAAGACAGTCCTGGGGATGTCTCTATATAGAACTGTATTTGAAAAAGCCTATCATCTGCCTGTCGAGTTAGAACACCGAGCCCTATGGGTTATTAAGCAACTTAATTTCGATCTGACTAAAGCCGTTGAACTAAGGAGATTGCAGATCTCAGAGTTGGAAGAAATACGGATGAGGCTTATGAGAACGTACAAATCACAAAGAGCAGGACGAAAATTTTTCATGACCAGATCATCAACCGGAAAAACTTTGCCCCTAGGGAAAGGTTCTGCTATACAACTCAAGGCTTCACATTTTCGCATGGAAGGTAAAAACTCGTTGGTTCGGACCCTTCATTGTGCGCACCGTCTTTCTATACGGTGCTGTGATAATTTTCGATCCAAAAAGTAATAAGGAATTCAAGGTGAATGGGCAAAAACTAAAGCCATTCCTTACCACTGAGCCTGAGTCACATGCTGAAATGTGCTAAGTCTTTTCGCTCTATTTTACTGATTGTTATTCATTTTTGCATCATTCTCCACATCCATATCATGCATTATATCAATAAAAATAGGCTTTTTATTCTTTTCTCTCTATATTTGCAGGTCCATCTTTAATGGAGAAGAGGCCCATAATCCATGAAATTATCAAGAATTAAAAGGGATTAATTAAAGGCCAAAAGAAAAGCCCAAGAGTTTAGCCTAGATTCTGGAATCACCCACGCATCCAGTCAGCATTCTAGAAGATCCACGTGGCTAACAGAACGCAACAGAACCACAACAGAATTCGTTGGCGCAACGGCCAAGGTTCTGCCGCGGAAACACGGCTCTGGCCGCGGATCCGCGGTAGGCATCTGGCCGTTGAGCCAGAGATTTTTCCCAACAGTCTGGATTCTGGAGCCTTCTCTTCTGAAGCCTATAAATAGACACCAGGGCCTTTGCGAGAAAAAAGAGGAGGGATTGAAGAGAGAGCTTGTAATTTTTAGATTTTTTCTCTAGGTCTTAGTGCTCTTATAGTCTTCTTCTTCCTCCTAGAAATTTTGCGAGAAAAAAAGAGGAGAGATTGAAGAGAGAGCTTGTAATTTTTAGATTTTTTCTCTAGGTCTTAGTGCTCTTATAGTCTTCTTCTTCCTCCTAGAAATTCTGCAAAAGAGAGAAAGAAAGAGAGTGAGAGCTTGTAATCCAAGGGGTGACAACTTGAAACAAGGATTAATCCAATCTTTCTTCTCATCTTTGCAACTTCTAGTGCTTTACATTTCTTGCATTTACTTTCTTCTTGCTTTACTTTCATTGCACTTTTATTTCACCATGAATTGTTGTTTTCTTTCTCTTGTAATGGATAGCTAACTTCCTCTAACATGACTAGCTAACCACTAACTTTGCTAACTTCTAACTCTTGAGTGAATGCTAACTTTTAATCTTGCAAATGTTGAGTCTCTTTCATCCCCAACGAAGTGGGTTACTTTCATTCTTGGCAAGTTCTTGTTGTAATTCCATATGATTCATGTGTTCCTCATTTAGAGCCTTATCTTTAGAACAAGTGCCTTGATGGAACATGGAGATGGAGTACCTACCTATACTATTGGATTGTTGTACAATTTTCTTATTTCAATGCTAAGTTTGTGTAAGGCCTTGAATGACTAATGAATCTTGTATCTTCTTCCTTAGTATTCTCTTGAGTGACACTCCTTGATTCCACCATTGAAATTCTATCTTGAGAGCCGATGAAATCAATGAGGCTACAAGACAAGTCTGAGAAGATCACTCATCTACCAAGTGGGAAAGTAATTTGACCAACAAGCAAGACAAACATTTGCCGATGAAACAACATGAGGCATGCATCACCATAATGGAGATTAGTAAGTTAGCAAATTAGAAAGGTTAGCTAGTCATGGCTTCTTCCATCTAAAAAGTCTTTTCGAAATTTTTTTACTTTAGTTTTCTTTCTAGAGCTAGTCTTGTTTTCGAGTTCTTTTCATTTTCTTTCCATCGTTTTTATTTTCATGCACAAATCCACCACCAAATTCTTTCACCTATTTTTCCATGTCTTTTTGATTCTTTTGAACAAAGAAGAACTTTCGTTTTCTCTCTTCAACATCTAACCGTAAAGCTTCCATCGCTAGCTCTCCCTGAGGATCGACCCATATAGCCTATGCTACTACGGTGATTCGGAAGGAGTACATCAAACGTTGTGAATACATTTTGGAGTGATTAAGCACCAAAGGTTGATCTAAACCTTCTCTCTTTTGTTGAATATTAGTGCAACTCAACTCCCTATTCCTTCCCTATCAAATTTTTGGCGCCGTTGCCGGGGAGAGCAACGGTTGACATTTAATTGAAGAACTAAACGAATTTTCTTCTCTGTTGCAGGTTACAGGTTGAAGAAACAGGAATCCAAGCATTGCAGTAACATACAAGTGGCCTTGGGCCTCTGCTCTCGAAAGCAGAGACCAGGTGCCCTCGGATTTGCCGCGATCTCTCGGCCAAAGCCGCGTATCCGCGGCAATGATGAGTTGACTACTAATCTATTTTTGTACAGGGTTGCTTGCTTTGCAAAAATACAGCTGCTGCAATTCTAAATTCTTTTATGCTTTCACCATATTCCTGCTAATAAAATCAATAGTAAAACATTCGTTGTAAAGTTAAAAATGAAAATCACCTAGAGGGGGGGTGAATAGGTGATAATGCTAATCAATGCACAATTAAAAAAAATATAAAGCTACAATCTCACAATGCAAGTGAATATAGCAATGACAATTAAGAGCAAGTAGTAATAGCAATGAAAGTAGAGCAAGAACAAGGAAAAGTAAACCAAACGCAAACACCAAGATTTGTTATCGAGGTTCGAGCACCCAGCTCTACTTCCCCGCCTTCTCCAGAAGGATTCCAACCACTTCCACTGTCACAAAGATGTCACATATACACCGGAGTACCCAACTCCACAATCTCAAGTACAAGCAATCTCTGAGTAGTCAAAAGACCACAAGCTCTCTCTTGCAAAATTCTCTTCCCTTACAAAGGTCCTTAGAGAATTAATGAGTAGGAATGAAGCTCTTGTGTGTAAGGAGAAAAGAAAATGAAATCAGAGAATTCTTGAAAACACTTCAGAAAATGAGAGAGAATTTCAGCACAAAAATCAAGAAACCAAATCTTTTGAATGCCTTAAACTTTTGGAATTTTTGAGAATTTTTCTTGTAATGATTAGTAATCCAATCTCTCCCCAAACACCCCTATTTATAGGAGAGGGATAGGGTTAGAAGATAAAACATTTTTAAGGCTAATCAGAGTGTATTAAAACCAAAACATGTCACTTAAACACACTTAAGTGAGAAAAGGACAAAAATAAATCTGCTCAGAAAACTAGCCGTTACTGTTCAAACGGCTAGTCCGGTCGACCGGCCCGGTCGACCGCTAGTACAAAGGAATATAGCCGTTGCAGGCTACGGTCGATCGGCCCGGTCGACCGAAACAAACAGAGAGCTCTGCTCTCAGACCGGTCGACCGGGACGGTCGACCGTCCAAAGATTTCCAAACGTGCACAGATTTGTGCACGTCGGTCGACCGACCCGGTCGACCGACTTCTAGTCAAGTCGACTAGTCAGAAGACTTAGTCGACTGGATGAAGTCTGGAAGGGACAGAAAAACAGTTTTAAAAATATTTTGAAAAATCTTTTAACACTCATAAAAATCACCAAAAATAGTTTTATCATTTTGCATTGATATATAAACATGTGGTAAAAAGTTTAGCTCAAATATCATCAATATGAACTATTTTTGACTCTTATCATTTTTACCAAAAACCAAAAACTGTATTTTCTAAAACTTGGATTTTGACTAGAAAATACGTTTTGTCCAAAACTTCTTCCAAATACAAAAACATGATATTTAAACATTTGAAGCATAATCCTATATTCATGAAACATATGTACATCAAAGTTTTTGTCATAAATTCCAATGCCAAAATAAGTTTTGATAAAACACAAAACTTAAAACACATGAGTATGTATATCAAACTATTTATGTTAGGAAACAAGATGTGTGCAAAAACGTGTGTGATAGAGCTTCAAACCTATTCACTATTCTTTAACAAAATTCTAAATTAAAAAACAAATCTAATAGATTATCTTGAGCAATCTTGAAGTCTTGAGCCATGCGATGCCTTGCTAGAGCCTTCTCTTCTATGTTCCTTCCTTGATGTGCAAAAAGCCTTCTTTGCTTCATGAACCTAGAAATTCTTGCAATAGCTAAGCAATGGCCTCCAAATATGGTACTAACCTGAAACTTATCTAAACAAACTAATTAGTACCAAATAGCACTTATTTGTTTTGTTATCATCAAAACTCTAAACAAATGGAGAGTGTAACCTTTTGGGCCAACAATCTCCCCCTTTTTGATGATGACAAAACAAATAGGCTATAAACAAAAGTATAGGGGAGGAGAAAGCTCCCCCTCAAATTATGCTATATTAAACAAAGAAAAACCATGTAATTTGTAATTTGCAAGTAAACCTCATGAAACCAAAAACCAAAAATACTTGCAAAACACTTAAACTCAAATTACAAGAATTCATGAAAACACATCAAAATCTCAAAACATATATAAACTCATATGGAACCAAAACCATATGAGCTCATATTTCCATACATAAACTCATTCTCCCCCTTTTTGTCATACATCAAAAAGGGTTAAGAAAACATTTTATTCAATAACACAAACATTAAGTTCACCACAAATGAATGAAAATCTAGCAAAATCAAGTGGTTTAGTGAAAATATCGGCAAGTTGCAAATCCGTAGAAACATAATCAATATCTATATCTCCTTTCTCAAAATGATCTCTAAGAAAGTGATATCTAATCTCAATGTGCTTGGTCTTACTATGTTGATTTGCATTCTTTGTCATATGTATAGTACTAGTATTATCACAAAATATTTTTATATGGTTATAATGCAAATCATAATCAAGGAGAGTATGTTTCATCCAAAGGACTTGTGCATAACAAGCCCCCGCGGCAACATACTCCGCCTCGGCGGTTGAGAGAGCTACAGAATTTTGTTTCCTAGAGGACCATGAAACAAGACAATTACCAAGAAATTGACATGTCCCACTAGTACTCTTTCTATCTACTCTACAACCCGCAAAGTCGGCATCCGAATAACTCGTCATTGAGAAATCTCCGATTTTCGGATACCATAGACCCATTCCAATCGTTCCCTTAATATAACGAATATTGCGTTTTACCGCAATAAGATGGGACTCTTTGGGACACGATTGAAATCTAGCACAAAGACACACACTAAACATGATGTCCGGCCTACATGCCGTCAAATACAAAAGACTACCTATCATGCTTCTATACAATTTAATATCAACATTTTTACCTTGGTCATCCTTATCAAGCTTGGTGGTAGTTGCCATGGGAGTGTTGCAAACCTTTGAGTCTTCAAGTCCAAACTTCTTTACGAGTTCCTTTGCGTATTTGGCTTGACATATGAAGTTCCCATCTTGCAATTGCTTGATTTGGAGTCCAAGAAAGAAATTGAGCTCACCCATTGAAGACATTTCAAATTCACATTGCATAACCTTTTCAAATTCCTTGCATAAAAACTCATTAGTAGAATCAAAAATTATATCATCAACATAAATTTGCACAATTAAGATATCATTATCAACATGCTTAGTGAATAGTGTTGTATCTACTTTGCCTTTAATAAAATCATTTGAAATGAGAAAACTAGAAAGCCTTTCATACCAAGCTCTTGGAGCTTGTTTCAATCCATACAAAGCTTTATCAAGTTTAAAAACAAAATCGGGATGAACATGATCAACAAAACCGGGAGGTTGAGGAACATAAACTTCTTCATTTATAGAACCATTCAAAAATGCACTTTTCACATCCATTTGAAAAAGTTTAAAATTTTTGAAAGATGCAAAAGCTAGTGTCATCCGTATGGCTTCAAGCTGTGCTACGGGTGCAAAGGTCTCCTCAAAGTCAATTCCCTCAACTTGAGTGTAACCTTGGGCCACTAACCTAGCCTTATTCCTAATCACATTTCCGGACTCATCCATCTTGTTTCTAAAGATTCACTTAGTACCAATTATTGGTCTATCGTGGGGCCTAGGAACAAGGTGCCAAACTTGGTTGCGCTCAAATTGATTGAGTTCCTCTTGCATGGCTAGCAACCAATATGAGTCCGCCTCGGCTTCGAGGATGCTTTTGGGTTCAAAATGAGAAATGAAAGCAAAATTACCACATAGGTCATGGAGTTTGGAGCGAGTTGTTACCCCTTTAGATGCATCACCTAAGATGAGCTCCTTGGGATGATTTGTGGCATATCTCCAAGCTTTAGGAAGCGGTTGAGAGTTTTCCTCTTTATCCTCTTGAACGTCACCAATTGGTTCTTGCTTATCATCTTGAGCGGGTGAGTCCTTCAAGGATAGTCTCTCCATGTCTTCACCTAATGGTTCAATCTCTACAACATTCTCAACAAACACATTAGATTCTTCAAATTTAACATGCATGGATTCTTCGATGGTAAGTGAAGATCTATTGAATACTCTATAAGCTTTACTAGTTGTAGAATATCCAACAAAGATTGCTTCATTAGCCTTAGCATCAAATTTACCCAAGTTATCTTTAGTGTTCAAAACAAAACACTTGCATCCAAAAACTTTGAAATATGAAGCATTAGGTTTTCTAGAATGATACATTTCAAAAGATGTTTTGGAAGAATTTTTACATAAATAAATACGATTTGATATATAGCATGCGGTGTTTACGGCCTCGGCCCATAGATAATGAGGGAGGTCATACTCACTTATCATTGTCCTAGCCATCTCTTAAAGTGTTCTATTTTTCCTTTCTACAACTCCATTTTGTTGTGGAGTTCTAGGACAAGACATTTCATGCTTAATTCCCTTTTCATCACAATAAGTCATGAAGAGTTGGTTAACAAACTCACCACCTCTATCACTCCTTATTTTCAAAATCGGAAAACCTTTTTCTTTTTCAACCCTTTTTCGAAAAATTTTGAAATGAGAGAAAGTTTGATCTTTGTGTTTCAAGAAGAAAACCCAACTGAAACGGGAGAAATCATCAACTAAAACAAATGCAAATCTACTACCATTTAAGCTCTTAGTTTTAGTAGGTCCAAAAAGATCCATATGAATTAATTCTAAAGGCCTAGTTGACATGATATCCTTGATTGGTTTGAAGGAAGACTTGGTTTGTTTCCCAAGTTGGCACGCACCACAAATGCGGTCTTTCTCAAACTTCAAGTAAGGTATACCCTTCACTAAATCCTTAGAATTAATCCTAGAAAGATGGTCAAAAGATGCATGCCCTAATCTTCTATGCCAAAGCCAAGAATTTTCATCAAAAGCATTTAAGCATTTAGTAGAACATTCCACATTAAGCATGTCAATAATATAAACATTATCATCACGAAAACCGGTAAGAATACAATCATTGGATTTAATATCAAAAATCTTGCAAGAAGTATCATCAAAAACAACTTTAAGACCACGGTCACAAAATTGACTAATGCTAAGCAAATTATGTTTCAAACCATCAACAAGTACAACATTTTCTATAATGGGAGATGCACCAATTTGAATGTTACCTATACCGATGATAGTGCCTTTGGAGTCATCCCCGAAGGTGACGGAGCCACCTTCCTCGTACCTTGATAGGGTTGTAAAGTTATTGATGTCCCACGTCATGTGTCTTGAACAACCACTATCAAGGTACCACCGCTCCCTACGTCTTGGAGCCTTGGTGTGTACCTACATCAAATAATTTAGTACTTGATTTTGGTACCCACATTTTCTTGGGTCCTAAAGAGTTAGTCTCATTAACCCAAACAAGATTATTTGACCTATTTACTTGGTCATAACAAAATTTAGCCAAATGTCCATTCTTACCACAATATGTGCATCTATATACTCTACCATATTTAAAAGCATAGTGAGTGTGTGATTTGTGAGCATGAGTGTTGTGAGCATGAAAAGATTTAGCATGAGAAGTGTTATGTGTAGTGTGAGCATGTGAATTTTTAGCATGAGGGGTGTGCTTTTTGGAAAACTTTTCTTCAAGTTTCTTAGTGTTAAAAGCACAATCTTTTAAAACTTTTTCAAAATCAACCATTTTAGTTTTTAAAGAAGAAATTTCTTTTTCATCAACAATAGGAGATTTTCCTTTACATGAAACCTTGTAAGCATTAAACTCATTTTGAATAGAAATAAGATTAGAAGAAATATCATCCTTTTCTTTAGAAACTATAGAAAGTTGATTTTTGAGAAATGCAACTTCTTTTTGCAATTTATAACATTCAATCTTCTTGTTATCATAAGTTTCGGAAAGTTCAACAAAGGCATGAGCTAGAACTTCCTTACTTAATTCATCATCTTCATCATCAAGAGGTTGAGGGGTTACCTTTGGAGTGTTTGCCATGAAACACATATTCGCCACATCCGCCTCTTCCTCGGACTCGCTTTCCGAATCCCAAGTTGCCTTGTACGCTTTCTTTTCTTCCGATTTCTTTGGCTTGAAGGAGGAGGCCATCTTCTTCTTGAACTCCGGGCAATCCGCCATGATGTGTCCGGGCTTTCGGCGATTGTAGCATATGATTTTCCTCTCCTCTTTGCCTTCAAATTTCCTTCGGAAGTTTAGCTTGTTCCTCCGGTACATTCTCTTCACATTGCGAACAAGTAGTGATAGCTCCTCATCTTTTTCCTCATCTTCTTCATCGTCCTCAAGAGTGGATGAAGATTTGAATACCATGGACTTCTTCTTTGGTGGAGCGGCCTCTTCTCTTGCTTTCTTTTCCATCTCATGGGTTTTTAGGTTCCCAATGAGACTAATGAGGTCCATCTCATCCTTGTCGTTCAATTCTTTTAGGGTGGTAGCCTTGATCTCCCATGATGTAGGAAGAGCCCGAATCACTTTCCGCACCTTTTGATCATTGGAAATCTCACCACCTAAAGAAGAAAGACCATTGGTGATTTTAGTAAATCGAGCAATCATACAATCTATAGATTCATCATCAATCATTTTAAAAGACTCATATTGGGACCTCAAGAGATCTATCTTAGCTCTCTTGACTTGTGAAGTCCCTTCGTGTGTGACCAATAAGTGTTGCCAAATCTCATAGGCGGATTGGCAATGAATTACCCGTGTAAGGTCATCCTCATTCAAGGCGGTTAAGAGGGAATTTTGGGCCTTGGAGTTAGCCTCATATTCTCTAAAGTTGAAGTCGGTCCATGTGCTCTCATCTCTATCGGGTGCAACATAGGGTTTGGTCAAAGATTTAGCCACTAAGCTACCTAAGGATTGCAAAAAGATAGTCATCCTAACCTTCCAAATAGGGAAGTTGAGTCCATCAAATTTAGGAGGGGTTTTGATGTTATCGGCCATGTTTACTAGTGATGACAAATGGAATGCAAATGTTGATTAGCAAATTTTAAGGATCTCTCTATGGTTGTTAAGCCAAAACCTAGAGTCCACGCTCTGATAGCAATTGAAAATTTGATCGGGAAAGAGTTGTGTAGAGTATTAGCACAAATATTTTACAAAGAGATTAAGGTTTAGAAACCACCTTGGTGCTTAGATCACTCCACAAATGTATTTAAAGATTGATATACCCTTTCCAATCTTCGCTATAGCATAGAGCTATACCGAGTCGAATCTCAAGGAGAGCTAGCGATAGAAGCGTTACGGTATATGGTGAAGAAATGAAAACGAAATGTCTTCTATGTATTTACACAATTGCAAGAAGTAACATGAAAAGAAGTGATGGATTGGTGTGCATTATGGAAAAGAAATTAAAAGAATGAGTGAAGTGTGTTGCAAAGAGATAAAAGCTAAAAGAAAGTGTTGGAAATCTTTTAATTGAGAAGGTACATGGCTAGCTAACTTTACCTCATTGCTAACTTGCTATACTCAATGGTGATTGCAAGATTGCCTCGTATTGACTCATTGGCAATTAAAGATAACTTGCATGTTTGTTCAATTGATGTTTCCATCTTGAAGATTAGTGTTCTCTTGTTGTTAGCTTGAAGCCTCATATTGAATCATAGGCTCTAGTTCTTGACAAGGTTCTATCCTAGGCACACATGCGTCATATAGAGTTCTAACAAGCCATTACCAAGGGAAAGCAACTATACTTCCTTGGAAATCAAAAGAGATTCTAACTATGCAAGTAAAAAGATAAGCAATCATCCAAAGAGATAGAAGTTAGCTAGGTAAGTCTTTAGCTAGCCATGAAATAGGAATTTAGCTCTTCATTACAAAAGTAACAAAGCTACAATTGTAAAGCAAAGAACTAAAGCAATAGAAAAGAACTAGAATCAATGCAAGAATTTAAAGCAAGGAAAGTAAAAACATACTAGAGTTTGCAAAGAGATAAATGGAGTTCTTTTGATTAATCCTTGATGCAAGAATGTCACTTTCTTGATACAAGCTCTCAAACAGCACTCTCTCTCTCTCTCTCTCTCACTTTGTCAAGATCTCTAGGAGGAAGAAGATGAAGACTAAAAACCTAGGAGAAAGCTAAAATTACAACAATTTCCCCTATTTTCTTCTCTCTCTCTCTGTTTTTTTCTCGCACAGACCCTGGCCACCTATTTATAGCAATCCATGAGAAGCCTCTAGAACCCTGGCCGTTGGCACAAAATCCGGGGCTCAACGGCCCAGATATTGCCGCGCGCGGGCGGCAAGGCGCGACCGTTTGGAAACCGTTAGCTAACAGCTTTCTGTTGTGAGTCTGTTGCGAAGTTGTTATCCACGTGGCCTTCTAGAGTCTTCAGTTGGCGCGCGGATCTCTCTGGATTCGGATTTCAAATCTTTGGCTCTTTTGATTTAATCCTTTTAATTATTGATAATTAAAGTGATTAATGGGCTTTTTCTCTTTAAGTTGTGGGCCTGTAAAAATAGAGAGAAAAGGGGTTAAAAATCACATATTTATATATAATATGCATGGTATGAAAGTGGTAAAATATGCAAATATGTATAACAATCACACCCCCATACCTAGCTTTTGCTCGTCCTCGAGCAGAAAGAAAAAAGAAAATAAAATCCTAACTAATTTATTACACCACTTTCGTAGGTGACACGATTGCACTGAGCACGTGCAACAAGCCGTTAAACCTCTAGGTTGCCCTAGAGGAGGAGTATTGTCTCCTGAGGGTTTTCAGCGGATTGCACCCACAAAATCCATAAAAAAGAAAACAAATGTTAGTGTTTTGAAAATGCATTTTGAAAGAGAGACATGTTTTCAAACTATTTTTGCAAAAATATAAGTGATCTAAGGTCATAAGTCCACCTATAATCATTCTTCCTTAAACTTAGTCTCCATGCAAGATCTTGTCTTCAATTAAGGTAAGAATTCAAAATTGGATTGAATATTTTATCCTTCATAAAACCTAGATAGTATGCACACCGTGACAGTGAAGATTTCTGGGATTTCAACTCTAACCATAAAGCCATTTATATATATATATATATATATATATATATATATATATATATATATATATATATATATATATATATATATATATATATATATATATATATATATATATATATATATATATATTCTTCCTTCCCTTAGTTTTCTTAGGCTTTCTAGTTCACCCATGTAGCGAGCCTATAACCGATGACTCCCAAACCAGACGGTCCTAGGGCACCAGATGAGAAAACATCCCTCGGGTTTAAGGACTCGAGTGAAAAAGGCCACAAAACTAAGGGGGATTATTCTTTTTGATCACCGTTAGGCGTGAATAATCATGCTTCTTGAGGCATAATTCTCCAGCTTAATAAGTGATGTTTTTCACCGTTAGGCGTGAATAACCATGCTTCTTGAGGCATAGTTATCCAGCTTAATAAGTGATGTTTTATTCTTCTTTTTTTTCTTTTTTTATTATTTTTTTATGGCATTTTAGGTCTTTGTTTCCATCCCAAAAATCGTGTAAGTGTGAAGTGCTTACTATCTAAGGCAAAAATTCAAGATAAAAATATCTCCCCAATTTTACTTACTTAGCCTATAATTTTAAACAAGATCTATTATTTCAACTAGGTTTAAGATGTCATAATTAAGGCTTTCTTAATTTCTAAGATACATCTTAATTTTCTTAAAAATAGATCAAAACTTTGTCTCTTATTTCAAAAAGTTTTTTTTTATATATTTTTTTTATTTTTCTAAAAGAAAATAAAATCTAACAAGAAAGTAGAAAATCTATAAAGAAAAGTAAAATCTAAAGAGAAAACCTAAAAAGAAACTGAAAATCCTAAAAATAAAAATAAAAGGCCTAAAAAGAAAATGAAAAATCCTATGTTAGCATCTACCCCCCCATACCTATCTCATGCATTGTCCCCAATGTATGCGATATGAAATGATGCATGAAATAGGTAAAGGATAAAGCTACTCCCTCTGTCGTTTTGGACCCGCGGTGGTGCTCGGTCCAGCCGACTGTGTTCTCCTCAACGCTGCCTCTATACCATCTAAGCGAGAGGATTGCTCCTCTACCTTCTTCCTAAGCCGCACTTGTCCCCTAAATATCTTCTTCATACCCTTCCATATGGTGGACATGAAGGCTCTTGGTTCTGCTGGTGGGTCCTGTCTCCAGAAGTGGGGCTCATCTACCTCCTCTAAATTCTCCTCCGAAGAGGACTCCACAGGAATGTCCTCAGGTTGGGCACGAGGTGACCAGAGGGCGTGTAAACAACCAGTGTATGAACTGGTGGGTCTCTCAGCTATAACATACACTCGGTCAAATGAGTCAAATACAGCGTCTGGTATAAAGTTTCTACATAGACGTGTAATTAAGACTGGATGAGAATATTTTGCACCCCGAGTGCGGGAGGAATTATCAAGTATGGCATTGAAAATGGCCCTATTCAAACAAACCGTGTGTCTATGAGTCATTAAATCATGAATGATTTGTAACACAGGCCTGTTGAAAGTCGTGGAATGATTAAGTCCAAAAATATTGCGTTGGAGCCAACGTCCAATGCAATGTACATTTCTAAACGTGGATTGGGCTTTGAGCCCACGGTCCTGCTCAGTGCAGCGGACCCCCATGAGAGGCATGTAATCAACCAGTGGCAAAGGGTCAGTATAATGGGGATGAATGGGGATATCGGTGATTTCAGAAATGAGTGGAATGGTGACAAAGATGTCACCATATGGCATATGAACTGTGAATTGTTGTGTGTTATGATTAACAGATGCATGGTCCAATGAGTTGTAAAATGTGGTGACCAAATTAGGGCAATAATAGGCATCATTGTCATTGTTATCATAAACTAAGGAATACCAATTTCACGCATGGATTTGATCTAAAAATATATGCCCAAATCCCCCTTGATCATTCAAAAGTATAGAGAAATCCCTCTCCACAAACAAACTAGGGGCCATAAATAACAGTAAAAATTTAGAGCAAAGGAACCAAGGGACAAGAGATCAAACCACCCCCGGATAACGTGGGGGGAAATCAAAAGACAGGTGCACAGAGGGCACCAGAGACGGCTGCAGGAAGAATGGGTCGTTATCTGTCTCCAGGGAAAGAAGTCAGGCAGTCTGAACTTTTCTGGTGCGCCTGAGATGTCAGAACTGCAACGGGGCTGCGGCAGGGCGCTGCGACTTCAAGAAAACTGGGGAGCAGAATTTTTGTGGAGGTCGGCTGTGGAAGGAAATTTTTAGATCTGAAGAGAAGTTGTCGTTTGGGGGAGGAAGGTAGGTGAAAAAGAGTATTTATAAGGGGGAAAAAATGGTTTCCAAATTTAACCCTAGGTCAAAGGAATATTTACAACCCTAGGTCAAAGGAATTTGAAAATGAAAGGAATCCTAAGGAAAGAGAAATTCTTAGGAATGTGAAACTTGAATAAGCGCAAAAATCCCTAAAAAAAAAAATATTTACAAAAAGTGTAAAAGAAAATATTTACAAATGTGGTCCCAAAATAATATGCAGGAAAATGCATGGGAAACTATACAGATGGAAATGTCACAAATAAACTGGGTCACAAAGACCCAATTCGTGAACGTCGTGTGACATGGAATCAGTGGTAAAAAATGGCCTAAGACATTGACCGTTCACAGTGAATTTGTTGCCATTATTCGGGTCAAGAATCTCAATCGCACCATGGGAAAAGACAGTTTGCACAATGAATGGCCCTGACCACCTGGTTCTCAGTTTACCGGGGAAAAGATGGAGTCGTGAATTATACAACAGAACCTTTTGTCCTACGACAAAAATTTTCCTGTGAATGTATTTATCGTGAAAAAGCTTGGTTCTGTGCTTCGTGATCCGAGCATTGTCATATACTTCGTTTCGTAACTCTTCAAGCTCGGATAGCTGCAACTTCCTTAGAACACCAGCTTTATCCAAATCTAAATTCAGCTGCTTTAAAGCCCACATAGCTCGGTGTTCTAACTCAACGGGCAAGTGACAAGGTTTTCCAAATATAACTCGATATGGAGACATACCGAGGACAGTCTTGTAAGCGGTCCTGTATGCCCATAAGGCATCAGTCAGTTTGATGGACCAATCCTTACGGTTCTGTCCTACAGTTTTCTCCAAAATGAGTTTTATCTGTCTATTCGTAACTTCAACTTGCCCATTGGTTTGAGGATGATAAGCCGTTGATAATTTGTGAGTGATAGAATACTTGCGCATCAGGGCTTTAAAAGCCCTATGGCAAAAATGACTCCCATTATCACTTATTATCGCACGGGGGGCTCCAAAGCGAGAGATGATGTATTCTCTTAAAAACTTAATGACAACTTGGTTATCATTTGTCCGTGTTGGAATCGCTTCAGCCCATTTAGAAACATAATCTACGGCTACCAAAATGTATTGGTTACCATAGGACAGAGGAAAGGGTCCCATAAAATCGATGCCCCAGAGGTCGAAAATTTCGACTTCCAAGATGGGTGTGAGGGGCATCATATCTCTCTGTGTAATACGACCCGTCATTTGACATTTATCACAAAGCTTGCAAAAGGTATATGCATCCTTAAAGAGAGTGGGCCAGTAGAATCCACTCTGAAGCACTTTTCCCGCAGTTTTCCGTGGACCAAAATGTCCACCGCAAGCTAACTTGTGACAAAATGTCAAAACGCTCTGGTGTTCATCCTCAGGAAGGCATCTACGTATGATTTGGTCAGGACAGTATTTAAATAAATACGGTTCATCCCAAAAGAAAAATCGCATTTGGCGCAGAAAATGATGTTTTTCTTGTCCTGACCAATGGGAAGGTATTTGCCTGGTAGCAAGGTAGTTTACTATTTAGCATACCAGGGCTCTCCACGTATTTCAAAAATATGCTCGTCAGGAAAATCATCGTTAATCGGTATACTCTCCTTAGGTGCATTCGGGATTCTCGACAAATGATCTGCTACCACGTTCTCAACGCCCTTTTTATCTTTTATCTCCAAATCAAACTCTTGCAAAAGAAGTATCCAACGAATCAGTCTTGCCTTAGCATCCTTCTTTTGCATCAAGTATTTCAGGGCGGAGTGATCAGTGAAAATTATAGTCCTGGACCCTAGCAGATATTGACGGAATTTCTCCAACGCAAATACAACCGCTAAAAATTCCTTTTCAGTGGTCGTGTAATTGAGTTGGGCATCATTTAGCGTTCTGCTAGCATAATAGATTACGTGTTGCCTATTATCAATGCGCTGTCCTAAAACAGCACCGATAGCAAAGTCTGAGGCGTCACACATAATCTCAAACGGTTTGGTCCAGTCTGGTGCAGAGATTATCGGTGCAGAGACAAGTCTACTCTTTAGCTCTTTCCATGACTTTCGACATTCCTCATCGAAGATATAGGGTACATCCTTTCCTAAAAGATTTGTCAAAGGTCTTGCAATGTTGCTAAACCCTTGAATGAATCTTCTGTAGAAACCAGCGTGCCCTAAGAATGATCTAATGTCCTTCAAGCATTGTGGTTCAGTGAGCTTTGTTATGACTTCCACTTTAGACTTGTCCACTTCAATTCCTATTCTTGATATCTTGTGCCCAAGTACGATTTCTTGCTTGACCATGAAATGACACTTTTCCCAGTTAAGTGTCAAATTCTTTTCCATACATCGTTGCAAAACCAACTTCAGATGGTACAAGTATTGCTCAAAAGAATCCCCATAAATCGAAAAGTCATCCATGAAAATTTCCAAAAATTTCTCCACCATGTCCGAGAACAGGCTCAACATGCAACGTTGAAGCGTTGTTGGAGCATTGCAAAGGCCGAAAGGCATCCTACGGTATGCAAACGTTCCAAAGGGACAGGTGAAGGTAGTCTTATCTTGGTCCTCGGGAGCAATTGGGATCTGATTATATCCTGAATATCCATCCAGGAAACAATAATACTCGTGTCCCGCCAATCTCTCCAGCATTTGATCAATGAATGGAAGAGGAAAGTGGTCTTTACGTGTGGCGGTGTTCAATTTCCTATAATCAATACATACTCGAATCTTCATTGGAAGACGTGTTTGTATCAATTCTTTATTCTCATTCTCCACCACCGTAAATCCAGCTTTCTTAGGCACAGCATGAACTGGACTTACCCATTGACTATCTGATATGGGATAGATAATCCCATTGTCTAATAGTTTCAATATCTCAGATCTAACAGCTTCTTGCATAATAGGGTTAAGTCGACGCTGTGGGTCTCGTTTAGGCTTAGCATCTTCCGTTAAGTGAATCCTATGTTGAACAATGGTAGGACTAATCCCCTTGATATCAGCCATGGTCCAACCAATGGCTTCTCTATTTTGCCTTAACACAGTCAGAAGGTCCTCTTCTTGTTGTTCAGTGAGATTAGATGCAATTATTACAGGAAAGGACTCCTTTTCATCCAAGTACTTGTACTTAAGATGGTTGGGAAGAGCCTTAAGCTCAGAAGAAGGGACCGGATCTTTCACTGGTTGCTCATGGTGCAAGGGAAGAATAGGGGTGGAATTAGTAGTCTTTTCAACATTTGATCCAACAATCTGATCAAGATTTAGGTCATCAGATTCTAACTTAAATTCCTCTTCAGACTCATACTCAACCTCCTCCACATGTTCGCTAGTTAACCCCTCTATCAAGTTCACATCAAAATACTCATTGTCCACATCCCTTGGCTGCTTTCCCAGATGGAAAACATTCACCTCCTTCGTCATATCTCCGAACGTCAGCCGCATCGATCCATTTCTGCAGTTGATGATCGCATTTGCGGTGGCTAAGAAAGGACGTCCGAGAATGACAGGTGTTTGCGCTCTGTGATTTTGTACGGGTTGTGTTTCAAGAACGACAAAGTCCACGGGGTAAATAAATTCCCCGACCCGTATTAAAACATCTGTAATTTCCCCCTTTGGAATCTTTACAGAGCGGTCAGCCAACTGTATAGTCATCTGGGTTGGACGAAGGTTGCCTAACCCTAGCTGCTGATATACTGAAAAGGGGAGAAGATTGATGCTCGCGCCCAAGTCTAGCAAAGCCCTATTTATGGTAGTCTGCCCTATGATGCAAGAAATGGTAGGGCTCCCTGGATCTTTGTACTTCACAGGGATCGGACCATTGAGCAGTTCACTTATGTTAGAAGCCAAGAAGACTTTTTTAGGGATATTTGCTTTTCTCTTTTAGTATACATTTCTTTCAGAAACTTGGCGTAAGATGGGACTTGTTGAATGGCATCTAAGAGAGGGACATTGATTTGTACTTGGTTAAATATCTCTCTTATCTTCTCCATGTGAGCATTCATCTTATGATTTGTAAGCCTATTTGGGAATGGGACAACAGGCTTATAAGTTTGCTCATCAACTTTCTCTTTTCCTTTTGACTGGGAAGTGGATGGTTGTGTGCTTGAAGAAGGACTATTTTGCATGGGTAGAATTGGAACAGAAGGTGATGGTTGTGACACAGATTTGGGAGACTGATTTGAGACCTTATTGTCTACATGCTTCCCAGACCTCAGGATTTGAATGGCTTGGCATTGGCTTTGGCTGGGTCCCAAGTCTTCAACTTCATGCAGAGGAAAATGGGCTTTGGGATTTGGTACTGGTTGGCTAGGTAACATTCCTTTTGTTTTTCAGTCAGAGAATTAGCCAACTGCCCTATTTGGATTTGCAACTTGTTCATGTCCTGCTGCTGATTGTTCATCATTGCGGCTTGGGTTTTAGACAAGGTCTCTATCATTTTCTCCAATTCAGAAATTTTCTTGTCTGAAGGATTGGGTGGTGGAAGATGCTGATATTGGGGTTGAAAATTTGCTTGGTATGGCACAGGATTATGATATGACTGGAATCTGGGTGGACTCTGGTATGAATGGACATTTGGTGGGTTCTGGTGGTAAGTCGGTGGATGAGACTGAGCAGGGTATTGTTGTGGAAAATGGTTGTCTTGGCTGCTCAGGGCCAGACTGACTCCAAGAAAAGTTCGGATGGTTTCGCCATCCCGGATTATAGGTTTTGGAGTAAGGATTGTAAGTGGGTCTGGTGTAAGTGGCATTCGTACTCTCCTGAAAATTTTGAGAGTAATACACTGGACACTCTTCCAACACATGATTCAAATCATGGCAGTAAGTACAACCCGGGTGGATTATAGGTGCAGGGCTAGCCATAGGTGATGGGCTAGCTACTGATGATGAGTTGACTTGATTAACAACAGAATTTTCCCTGGATTCTAGCAATTCAATCCTCTTCATCAACTGAGTTATCTTAGCTTCTGCAGCTATCGAGGATCCTATGGAGTGTAAACCAGTTCTGGAAGTAGTGGGTGTAGGTTTCTCAGTACATGACTCCCACTGGACTGTCTTTTCAGCTAGGGCCTCAAAAGATCCCAACCCTGATCTTCATCCTTCTTTAAGAATTCTCCTTGACACATGGTTTCAAGGAGAGTCTTAGTCTGATAATCAAGCCCATCATATATAATCTGGCACTGGCGCCATTTTTCTATACCGTGATGGGGACACAGGGCTACTAGATCTTTGAAGCGCTCAAAGTACTTCAAAACTGTTCATTTGCTTCTTATTTGAATTGCATTATATTCTTCCTCATAATGGCTGTCTTATGAATAAGATAAAACTTCTTAAGAAAGACCTTAACGAAATCATCCCAAGAAGAAATTGAGCTAACTGGGAGATTATAAAGCCACTTCTTAGCAATATCCTTAAGGGCAAAAGGTATAAACCTAAGTCTGACAGCATCATCGGTAAGCTGGGAAATCCTCATCATAAGGCATACTTCTTCAAACTCTCGGATGAAGAAGTAGGCATCCTCAGATTCAAGGCCATGGAATCGTGGAAGTGTGTTTATGAACTGGGGCTTTAACTCAAAATTATTTCCATTAGTGTTCGGGAGGAGAATACAAGATGGAAGTGATGTGCGAATAGGATAGAACTTGTCCTGCAACGACACGTTGTTCGTCATGATTGGAATTGTGTCGAGTGGTGGTGTATGTGGCAGTGTAGATGTTCTTACAAGCCTAGCAGAATTTGGATCTCGATACCACTCTTGCATACAATTACACAATCAACGTGCACCTTTCACACAGGCGGAAAATGAAAAATAACAATCAAGAGAAAAAAAAATCAATCCAAGCTTTCTAGGTTTCCTGGACCTAGACGACTCCTAACTGTAGATCGTCCACAGGAGGTTCAGTGTAGACTCTGACTATAAGCAAATCAGCCAGGGAAGGGTAAGGTTGGCGGGAGGTTTTCCGTCCGAAGACGTTCCTTAATTAAGTAACCAGCAACCTTCGGGCTTTCGGCCCTCAACCCCTTTCCTAGACACCGATTTTACGAAAGTCACTTTCCAACACTTTTCCCCCTTAGGATAATCTCCTAAGTGAGTCCGGATGTCCCTAGGGCCAACGTCTAGCAATTTTTATTTAGAAGCTTAGAATTGTGAGTGCGTGGGAAAATGGTTTGTGGGCTAAGGAAGGGGTGATAAAATCCCCACCTTATCTTTGTTATGGGTAATGCCCTTAAAGTTGAATTGTGCAAGTGTACGATGTAAACAACCAAAGATCACTCAAAGCGGAATTAAATCAAACAAAGAGTGAGTCCTAGTCTATATGCTATGCTTACGTACCTTGTCCCCCGCACTCTTCAACAGTAAATGTAAAGGAATTGAAAGACACGTGCCTAGAGATGCAAATGTCTAAACAATTTTTAACAATTACAACAAATTTTTTACTGTTGATTAGCAGATATATGGTGAAGAATACAAGACTTAAAGTATTGCAGCAGCTGTATTTTGCAGAGAAGCAAGCCCTGCAGAAAACTGGTCAGTAGTCAACTCCTCCTTGCCGCGCCCGCGCGGCAGAACGCGGCAAGTCAGAGGGATCCTGGTCTCTGCTTTCGAGAGCAGAGGCCCAGGTCCGCTTATATGTTTCTGCAATGCAAGATTTGCTGTATCTTCAACCTGTACCTGCAACAGAGAAGAGTATTCGTTTAAATTCTTCACTTGAAAACAAATACCGTTGCTCTCCCCGGCAACGGCGCCAAAAATTTGATCGGGAAAGAGTTGTGTAGAGTATTAGCACAAATATTTTACAAAGAGATTAAGGTTTAGAAACCACCTTGGTGCTTAGATCACTCCACAAATGTATTTAAAGATCGATATACCCTTTCCAATCTTCGCTATAGCATAGAGCTATACCGAGTCGAATCTCAAGGAGAGCTAGCGATATAAGCGTTACGGTATATGGTGAAGAAATGAAAACGAAATGTCTTCTATGTATTTACACAATTGCAAGAAGTAACATGAAAAGAAGTGATGGATTGGTGTGCATTATGGAAAAGAAATTAAAAGAATGAGTGAAGTGTGTTGCAAAGAGATAAAAGCTAAAAGAAAGTGTTGGAAATCTTTTAATTGAGAAGGTACATGGCTAGCTAATTTTACCTCATTGCTAACTTGCTATACTCAATGGTGATTGCAAGATTGCCTCGTATTGACTCATTGGCAATTAAAGATAACTTGCATGTTTGTTCAATTGATGTTTCCATCTTGAAGATTAGTGTTCTCTTGTTGTTAGCTTGAAGCCTCATATTGAATCATAGGCTCTAGTTCTTGACAAGGTTCTATCCTAGGCACACATGCGTCATATAGAGTTCTAACAAGCCATTACCAAGGGAAAGCAACTATACTTCCTTGGAAATCAAAAGAGATTCTAACTATGCAAGTAAAAAGATAAGCAATCATCCAAAGAGATAGAAGTTAGCTAGGTAAGTCTTTAGCTAGCCATGAAATAGGAATTTAGCTCTTCATTACAAAAGTAACAAAGCTACAATTGTAAAGCAAAGAACTAAAGCAATAGAAAAGAACTAGAATCAATGCAAGAATTTAAAGCAAGGAAAGTAAAAACATACTAGAGTTTGCAAAGAGATGAATGGAGTTCTTTTGATTAATCCTTGATGCAAGAATGTCACTTTCTTGATACAAGCTCTCAAACAGCACTCTCTCTCTCACTTTGTCAAGATCTCTAGGAGGAAGAAGATGAAGACTAAAAACCTAGGAGAAAGCTAAAATTACAACAATTTCCCCTATTTTCTTCTCTCTCTTCTCTGTTTTTTTCTCGCACAAACCCTGGCCACCTATTTATAGCAATCCATGAGAAGCCTCTAGAACCCTGGCCGTTGGCACAAAATCCGGGGCTCAACGGCCCAGATATTGCCGCGCGCGGGCGGCAAGGCGCGGCCGTTTGGAAACCGTTAGCTAACAGCTTTCTGTTGTGAGTCTGTTGCGAAGTTGTTATCCACGTGGCCTTCTAGAGTCTTCAGTTGGCGCGCGGATCTCTCTGGATTCGAATTTCAAATCTTTGGCTCTTTTGATTTAATCCCTTTAATTATTGCTAATTAAAGTGATTAATGGGCTTTTTCTCTTTAAGTTGTGGACCTGTAAAAATAGAGAGAAAAGGGGTTAAAAATCACATATTTATATATAATATGCATGGTATGGAAGTGGTAAAATATGCAAATATGTATAACAATCAAAAATCACCTAGAGGGGGGTGAATAGGTGATAATGCTAATCAATGCACAATTAAAAAAAATATAAAGCTACAATCTCACAATGCAAGTGAATATAGCAATGACAATTAAGAGTAAGTAGTAATAGCAATGAAAGTAGAGCAAGAACAAGGAAAAGTAAACCAAACGCAAACACCAAGATTTGTTATCGAGGTTCGAGCACCCAGCTCTACTTCCCCGCCTTCCCCAGAAGGATTCCAACCACTTTCACTATCACAAAGATGTCACAAATACACCGGAGTACCCAACTCCACAATCTCAAGTACAAGCAATCTCTGAGTAGTCAAAAGACTACAAACTCTCTCTTGCAAAATTCTCTTCCCTTACAAAGGTCCTTAGAGAATTAATGAGTAGGAATGAAGCTCTTGTGTGTAAGGAGAAAAGAAAATGAAATCAGATAATTCTTGAAAACACTTCAGAAAATGAGAGAGAATTTCAGCACAAAAACTAAGAAATCAAATCTTTTGAATGCCTTAAACTTTTGAAATTTTTGAGAATTTTTCTTGTAATGATTAGTAATCCAATCTCTCCCCAAACACCCCTATTTATAGGAGAGGGCTAGGTTAGAAGATAAAACATTTTTAAGGCTAATCAGAGTGTATTAAAACCAAAACATGTCACTTAAACACACTTAAGTGAGAAAAGGACAAAAATAAATCTGCTCAGAAAACTAGCCGTTACTGTTCAAACGGCTAGTCCGGTCGACCGGCCCGGTCGACCGCTAGTACAAAGGAATATAGCCGTTGCAGGCTACGGTCGACCGGCCCGGTCGACCGAAACAAACAGAGAGCTCTGCTCTCAGACCGGTCGACCGGGACGGTCGACCGTCCAAAGATTTCCAAACGTGCACAGATTTGTGCACGTCGGTCGACCGACCCGGTCGACCGACTTCTAGTCAAGTCGACTAGTCAGAAGACTTAGTCGACTGGATGAAGTCTGGAAGGGACAGAAAAACAGTTTTAAAAATATTTTGAAAAATCTTTTAACACTCATAAAAATCACCAAAAATAGTTTTATCATTTTGCATTGATATATAAACATGTGGTAAAAAGTTTAGCTCAAATATCAATCAATATGAACTATTTTTGACTCTTATCATTTTTACCAAAAACCAAAAACTGTATTTTCTAAAACTTGGATTTTGACTAGAAAATACGTTTTGTCCAAAACTTCTTCCAAATACAAAAACATGATATTTAAATATTTGAAGCATAATCCTATATTCATGAAACATATGTACATCAAAGTTTTTGTCATAAATTCCAATGCCAAAATAAGTTTTGATAAAATACAAAACTTAAAACACATGAGTATGTATATCAAACTATTTATGTTAGGAAACAAGATGTGTGCAAAAACGTGTGTGATAGAGCTTCAAACCTATTCACTATTCTTTAACAAAATTCTAAATTAAAAAACAAATCTAATAGATTATCTTGAGCAATCTTGAAGTCTTGAGCCATGCGATGCCTTGCTAGAGCCTTCTCTTCTATGTTCCTTCCTTGATGTGCAAAAAGCCTTCTTTGCTTCATGAACCTAGAAATTCTTGCAATAGCTAAGCAATGGCCTCCAAATATGGTACTAACCTGAAACTTATCTAAACAAACTAATTAGTACCAAATAGCACTTATTTGTTTTGTTATCATCAAAACTCTAAACAAATGGAGAGTGTAACCTTTTGGGCCAACAAAAAATTGATTAGACGTTTGCATTTTTAGGCACGTGTCTTTTCAATTCATTTACTTTTCTGTTGAAGAGTGCTGGAGCAAGGTACGTTCGCATTGCATATTGAATAGGACTCACTTCTTGGTTGATTTACATCGCTTTGAGTGAACCTTGTTTGCATATATTATACACTTGCACCAAATTGATTTTAAGGGCATCACCCAATAAACAAGATAAGGTGGGGGATTTCATCACCCTTTCCTTGGCCCAAAAATCATCATCCAAGCACTCACAATCCCAAGCTTTTTAATAAAATCTGATAGACGTTGGCCCTAAGGACATCCGGACTCAGTAGGAGATCGGCTGAAGTTGGAAATTGCTATTGATTCATACTCCAGTCAAATCAGTGTCTAAGGTTAGGGATTAAGAGGTTAAGCCTCGAAGATACCGTGGTTTGGCGTAATTAAGGCCCGTTGCTTACGCACGGATACCTCCCACCGTATTTTGCCCCTACCTGGCTGATTAGCTGTGGTCTGATTCAAGCAACAACCTTCTTCGGTTCATCGAACAGTTAGGAGTCGTCTAGGTCCAGGTATCCTAGATAGCTTGTGATTGATTTTTCTTTTATTGTTTGTTATTTTCATTTTTTCGCTGGTGTGATCGGTGAACGTTGTTTGTGATTGTGGTACCGGGATCCAGATTCTGCAAGACTTGTTAGATTTTCTACACTTGTACAAACACTACCATTTGACACAATCCCAATAATGACAACAACACTTCGCTTCAAGACAAATTCTACCCGATTCGCACCTCACTTCCATCATGCATTCTTCTCCCTGTGACTAACGGACATAATTTTGAGCTGAAGCCACAATTCATCAATATACTTCCACGATTTCATTGTTTAGAGTCTGAGGACGCGTATTTCTTCATTCATGAGTTTGAAGAAGTATGCGTAATGATGAGAATTTCCCAATTGACTGAGGATGCTGTTAGACTAAGGTTCATACCTTTTGCGCTGAAAGACATAGCTAAGAAATGGCTTTACAATCTTCCCGCCAGTTCGATTTCTTCATGGGATGATTTTGTAAAAGTCTTTCTTAAGAAATTTTATCCCATTTACAAGACAGCCCTCATGAGAAAAAACATCATGCAATTCAAGCAGGAATCAAACGAACCCTTCTGGAAATATTTTGAGCGCTTCAAAGACCTTCTAGCCTTATGTCCTCATCACGGCATAGAGAAATGGTGGCAATGCCAAATTATGTATGACGGACTTGATTACCAAACGAAAACACTCCTTGAATCCATGTGTCAAGGGGAATTTTTAAAGAAAGATGAGAATCAGGGGTGGGATCTCTTTGAAGCCTTAGCTGAGAAAACAATTCAATAGGAGTCATGCCCAGATAAACCCACTCCCACCACTTCCAGAACTGGTATGCATTCCATAGAATCCTCTGTAGCTGCTGAGGCTAAGATCACACAATTAATGAAGAAGATAGAACTGCTTGAATCAAGGGAACATTCTGCTGTGAACCAGGTCAACCCACCACCTGTGGTCAAACCGGGTTGCACCTTTTGCCATGACCTCAACCATGTATTCGAGGAGTGTCCTTTATACCAGTCTCAATCATATTAGGAGAACACGAATGCTGCCTACACCAGACCCCATCACAATCCATACTCCAATACGTATAATCCGGGATGGCGAAACCATCCAAACTTTTCGTGGAGTCAGTCTGGTCCTGAGCAACATAGACCACCATTTCCACATCCATATAATGCTCAGTCTCACCCACCCAGTTTCAACCAAAATCCACCGAATTTTCATCCATATCAAAGTCCATCACAATTCCAATCTTATCAGAGTTCACCACATCACCAAACAAACTTCCAGCCTTCTTACCAACAACATCAACCCCAGGATCCTTCCGAGCAAAGAATATCAGGGTTGGAAAAAATGATAGAAACCCTAGCAAAGACCCATCATCAGGATATGAACAAAGTACAGGTCCAGCTTAGGCAACTGACTAATTCTTTAAATGAGAGACAAAAAGGAATGCTTCCAAGCCAGCCAGTGCCCAATCCCAAACATCACTTCCCTCTGCATGAAGTGGAAGACATGGGCCCCAGTCATTGCAACGCTATTCATATTCTGAGATCTGGAAAACGGATAGATAATAGGGTTTCTAATCAATCATCCAAATCAATGCCAACACCTCCAGTTCCAGTGCAACCAACTCAAGACAATCCATCTTCCAGTTGTAATCCATCAACTTCCAAAGAAAAAGGGAAAGAAAAAGTGGATGAGCAACCATACAAGCATGTTGTACCATTTCCAAATAGGCTAGCAAATCACAAGTTGAATGCTCATATGGAGAAAATCAGAGAAATGTTTAACAAGGTCCAGATCAATGTACCTCTTCTTGATGCCATACAACAAGTCCCATCATATGAAAAATTCTTAAAGGAAATGTGCACCGAGAAGAGGAAAACACAAGTCCCTAAGAAAGTCTTCCTAGCATCAAACATCAGTGAGTTGTTCATTAGGCCAATTCCTGTGAAATACAAGGACCCAGGGAGCCCGACCATATCTTGTATCATAGGACAGACTACCATCAATAGGGCATTACTTGATTTAGGAGCCAGTATCAATCTCCTTCCCTTTTCCGTGTATCAACAACTAGGGTTAGGCGATCGCCGTCCTACCCAAATGACGATACAGCTGGCCGATCACTCTGTAAAAAGACCCAAAGGGGAAATTCATGATGTTCTTGTCAGAGTTGGGGAGTTTATTTACCCTGTTGATTTCGTAGTTCTTGAGACACAACCTGTGTCCAACTCCAATCATAGGGCTCAAACTCTTGTTATCTTGGGACGACCATTCCTTGCTACAGCAAATGCCATCATCAATTGCAGGAATGGATCAATGAGGTTAACTTTTGGTGACATGACGAGAGAAGTGAATGTCTTCAACATGGATAGACAACCTCGTAAAATAAAAGATCACACATTCGAGGTTAACTTTGTCAGAGACAATTGTGAGGAAGAAAGTGAAGATTCAAAAGATGAGTCACAATTTTGTGATTCTCTTAAAGTGGAAAATCCTAATATTCGAGTACCCTTTCAAAAGGGGAAAATTGATTTGGATATCTTCACTTTCCAAGAGCCCACCAAGACTTTATCCCAAGAGGATTTAATCTAAGAACTTCCAATTGACATGCCTTTTGAAGACCTCTTCGCAGACGAACTCATGTGTTTGGATGAGCCAACTCGGGGTCTATTAACTAATTGCACATATTCAGGGGAAAGTGTTGATCTCAGCTTTGAGGAGTTATTCGAGGCTGAGTTAGAATTTCTTGGAATTCGGAATAAAGAAATTCAAAAAGAGAAAAATGGTGATGAAAAGTTTTTTAGTGAATATTGTGGAGATATGAGGATGAACAACCTTAAGCAATTGAAACTGGAGACGCCTAAGGCTCAGAGAACAATTTAACTCGTTTCCCATCTGAGCCCTCTTAAACGGACCCATTGGAACGATGAGAAACGGGCTAGAGGGATACGACCAAAAGAAGTCTAGGCGATGGACAAACTTCATGTACATATTCCTTGTAAATAATTTTTGTACCCCTTTTTGTAAATAAAAATAAATAAAAAAATAATAATGATAATAAAAAATAATAATAATAAAAATAAAAAAAATTCTGGACTTTGGTGCTAATTTGCACCAAGAGTCCTATTTTCTTCATAACCCCTTTTTCAACTAATCCTAGGTTTGTAAATATTTCATCTCACCTAGGGTTATTTTTGAACTTCTATCTTTCACCTCCTTATAAATTCCCTCCACCCTACCTTTTTCCCTCAGACCCCAGAACGAATTTCAGATCTGAACTCCCACCTCAAACCGCCGCTCCCAGAAATTTTCCGATCCCCAACTTCCTCTAGCAAGCCGCGTTTGCGCGACATTTGCCGCAGATCCGCGGCTTTCCTGACATTGCTAGAGCGTCGCCAAATTGCTGACCGTCGATTTTCTCTTCATATTTCCGATCTGGTGGCCGACTGTCAATAATCCTCATCCAGTGCCCTCTGCAACCTGTTATTGGTTCCCCCTACGTAATCCGGGGGTGGTTTGAATTTCCATCTCTCAATTTCCTGTTCTAGATCTCCATTGTTAAGCATGACACCTAGTATATTTGTTGAAAAGGATTTTTCAAAAATTTTATGTGATCATGGTGGGTATGGACATATATTCATTGATAGGATAAGGGCTTGGGATTGGTATTCATTGGTGTATGATAATACTGAGCATGATGCATTCTACTGTCCTGATTTAGTATCATTGTTCTATAACTCTCTTGATCATGCATCAGTAGATATAAACACGTATCAATTTACAGTCAACATGCCTTTAGGAGACATATTCATAACACTCCCTCTCTTTGAGAAACTCACACATGTCCCCACATACCCACAGCACAGCGATCCCCTTCCACTTATTGATTATATGACTATTATGGGGGCTCGCTGCACTGAGCAAGACCGCGGGCTTAAGGCCAGCACCACATTCAGAAATGTACACTTCGTTGGACGATGGGTCCAACGCAGTATCCTAGGTCTGGACCATACGACATCATTTAACCGCCCAGTGCTGCAGATTATCCATGACCTCATGACTAGGCAGCACACGGTCTGCCTTAATAAGACCATCTTCCACTCTATTATCACCAACTCCTCACGCACCCGGGGTGCAAAATTCTCACATGCTATCTTGATCACGCGTCTCTGTAGGACTTTCCTACCAGACGCCATATTTGATACTTATGACCGGGTGTCTGTGCCCCAAGAGAGGCCCACTAGCTCATACAACAGCTGCTTACATGCGGTCTGAACCCCTAGTGTCCAGCCGAAAGATGTGCCGGTGGAGTCCTCTTCTGAGGAGAGTTTTCAGGAGGAAGATGAGCCTGAATTTTAGCATCAGGACCCCCCTACGAAGTCACGTACCTTCATGTCCACCATTTGGCGGGGCATGAAGAAGATTTTTAGGGGGCAGGTTAGGCTGAGGAAGAAAGTAGAGGAGCAATCCTCTAGGTTGTACCACATTGAGGCAGGGCTACGGTGTTCACAGTCGGCTGGACCTAGCACCACCGCTGGTCCAAAACGACGAAGGGAGTGATTTAGTTCCTTTACCTATTTCATGCATCTTTTATCTTGCATACATTGAGGACAATGCATGATATAGGTATGGGGGGTAGATTCTAACCTAGGATTTTCATTTTCTTTTTAGGCTTTTTATTTTCTTTCTAGGATTTTTTTTCGAGGATTCTTATTTTCTTTTAGATTTTATCTTTCTTTGTAGATTTGCTATTTTCTTTTAGATTTTACTTTTTCTAGAAAAAGATAAAAAAATAAAAAATAATAAAAAAAAAGAAAGAAAGAAATTTTTGATCCATGTTTAAAGAATCAAACTTGACTTTAGGGATTAAGGAAACTCTTGACTATGATTTCTAATTATAAGTTGAAAAGAGGAGTTTTGTTGGATTTTTAGGTTAAGTAAAAAAGGATAAGAAAGATAACTAGATTTTAATTCCTTCTTTAGGATATATACATTAAACATATTGAGGGATTAATCAAAGACTTTGTGACTTTATTTACATATATATATAATAAAAAAAATAAAAAAAAGAATAAATATAAATAAATAAATACTTAGCCACTAATTAAGCTGGTTAGCTGTGCCTCAAGAAGCATGGCAAGTCACGCCTAAAGGTGGTTAAGTCCTTAGTATTTATGGCCTAGTTTACTCGAGTCCTCGAACCTTAGGGATGTATCTTCATCTGGTGCCCTAAGACCGACTGGTTTGGAATTCATCGGTAAGAGGCTCGTTACAAGGGTAAATTAGAAAGCCTAAGGAAGCTAAGAAAATGTAAATAAATAAATATTGTATAAAAAAAATGATATATTAGTAAATAAATGAACTTAGTCTGAGAAAGATTCTTCATATTTATAGATGTATATATACTAGGATTGATGTAAAATCCGGTCTTTGATCTTTTCCTTAAAAAACTTAACCTAAGTTGAAGACAAAAACTCTAAATAGACACTTATAAAAGGAATGACGAGTTTAGGGCAACCTAAAACCTATAAATCAAGTAAGATTCTTGAAAACATGGATCAAAATTTTCACTAACATTTTTCTTATTTTCTTTATGGATTTTGTGGGTGCAATCCGCTGAAAACCCTCAGGAGACAACACTCCTCCTCTAGGGTAACCTAGAGGTTTAACGGCTTGTTGCACGTGCTCAGTGCAATCGTGTCACTTACGAAAGTGGTGCAATAACTTAGCTAGGATTCTTTTTCTTTTTTCTCTTTTTGCTCGGGGACGAGCAAAAGCTAGGTATGGGGGTGTGATTGTTATTCATTTTTGCATCATTCTCCACATCCATATCATGCATTATATCAATAAAAATAGGCTTTTTAATCTTTTTCTCTCTATTTTTGCAGGTCCATCTTTAATGGAGAAGAGGCCCATAATCCATGGAATTATCAAGAATTAAAAGGGATTAATTAAAGGCCAAAAGAAAAGCCCAAGAGTTTAGCCCAGATTCTGGAATCACCCACGCATCCAGTCAGCATTCTAGAAGATCCACGTGGCTAACAGAACGCAACAGAACCACAACAGAATTCGTTGGCGCAACGGCCAAGATTCTGCCATGGAAACGCGGTTCTGGCCGCGGATCCGCGGCAGGCATCTGGCCGTTGAGCCAGAGATTTTTCCCAACAGTCTGGATTCTGGAGCCTTCTCTTCTGAAGCCTATAAATAGACACCAGGGCCTTTGCGAGAAAAAGAGGAGAGATTAAAGAGAGAGCTTGTAATTTTTAGATTTTTTCTCTAGGTCTTAGTGCTCTTATAGTCTTCTTCTTCCTCCTAGAAATTCTGCGAGAAAAAAAGAGGAGAGATTGAAGAGAGAGCTTGTAATTTTTAGATTTTTTCTCTAGGTCTTAGTGCTCTTATAGTCTTCTTCTTCCTCCTAGAAATTCTGCAAAAGAGAGAAAGAAAGAGAGTGAGAGCTTGTAATCCAAGGGGTGACAACTTGAAGTAAGGATTAATCCAATCTTTCTTCTCATCTTTGCAACTTCTAGTGCTTTACATTTCTTGCATTTACTTTCTTCTTGCTTTACTTTCATTGCACTTTTATTTCACCATGAATTGTTGTTTTCTTTCTCTTGTAATGGATAGCTAACTTCCTCTAACATGACTAGCTAACCACTAACTTTGCTAACTTCTAACTCTTGGGTGAATGCTAACTTTTAATCTTGCAAATGTTGAGTCTCTTTCATCCCCAACGAAGTGGGTTACTTTCATTCTTGGCAAGTTCTTGTTGTAATTCCATATGATTCATGTGTGCCTCATTTAGAGCCTTGTCTTTAGAACAAGTGCCTTGATGGAACATGGAGATGGAGTACCTACCTATGCTATTGGATTGTTGTACAATTTTCTTATTTCAATGCTAAGTTTGTGTAAGGCCCTGAATGACTAATGAATCTTGTATCTTCTTCCTTAGCATTCTCTTGAGTGACACTCCTTGATTCCACCATTGAAATTCTATCTTGAGAGCCGATGAAATCAATGAGGCTACAAGACAAGTCCGAGAAGATCACTCATCTACCAAGTGGGAAAGTAATTTGACCAACAAGCAAGACAAACATTTGCCGATGAAACAACATGAGGCATGCATCACCATAATGGAGATTAGTAAGTTAGCAAATTAGAAAGGTTAGCTAGTCATGGCTTTTTCCATCTAAAAAGTCTTTTCGAAGTTTTTTTTACTTTAGTTTTCTTTCTAGAGCTAGTCTTATTTTCGAGTTCTTTTCATTTTCTTTCCATTGTTTTTATTTTCATGCACAAATCCACCACCAAATTCTTTCACCTATTTTTCCATGTCTTTTTGATTCTTTTGAACAAAGAAGAACTTTCGTTTTCTCTCTTCAACATCTAACCGTAAAGCTTCCATCGCTAGCTCTCCCTGAGGATCGACCCGTATAGCCTATGCTACTACGGTGATTCGGAAGGAGTACATCAAACGTTGTGAATACATTTTGGAGTGATTAAGCACCAAAGGTTGATTCTAAACCTTCTCTCTTTTGTTGAATTAGTGCACTCCTATTCCTTCCTTATCACTTACATGTAACCAAAGCCATCCACACACCACAAATAAAAAAAAATTAAAAAAATAAAAATAAAAAATAAAAATGTAAATAAAATAAAGAATTAGGGGTTCTTTATAATTATTATTTATATGATATAATCACCCCTTGTATACTTGTAAACAACCCTTTACCCTAGGGCTAGATTTGAAAATCTCCCCTTTTCTACCCCTATTTATACTCTCCTCTCCCTCTCCCCTAACCTAACCCCAATTTTTTCTCAGATCTGAAGAGAGGGGTCCAGGCGCCGCACCCGCACCCGAGCCCCTCCCCTCTCTCCACCAAAAAGCCGCGCCCAACCCCCTTTTGCTGCATTTTTGCGGCTTCTCTGAGGCCAGAGACGCGGCGCCGGAGTCCCCCCCGATCGACTTTCCGAGCACATCTCTAATCTTTTCCTTGATTCTGGTTTGGTTGTCTTGTTTGCTCCAAGCAAGTCCGTGAATTATTTTCCCCCCAAGATTTCAAGGGGAGATTTGCGAATTCTTTTCCCATCTCTCTATTTTTACTTCAGATGTAGATTATGGCTCCTACTATATTTCTTGCAAAAGATTTTTCTAAGAATATTAAATGATGTTCAGGGTTATGGGACCATTTTCTTAGATAGGATTCGAGAGAGACAGTGGTATGGGTTGGTGTATAACAACTCTGATGGTGATATCTTTTACTGCCCGGACTTGGTGAGGAAATTTTATTTAGGGATAGATACTGAGGCCATCAATCTAGACCTTAATCAATTCAGTATCCACCTTGACCACGGGGACCTATTGGTCACCATTGAGACTATTGAGGAGATCACCCAGGTGCCTTCCCCTCCTCAGCAGATTGCGCCCCTCCCTTTAATTGAGTATATGACTTTGATGGGTGCGCGATGCACTAAGCAGGATCGTGGTCTCCGGGCGAGCACCACTTTAGAAACATCCATTGCGTTTGCCGTTGGATCCAACATAACATCCTGGGTATAGACCACATAACCTCTTTTAACAGACCTGCATTGCAGATTATCCACAGCCTCATGACGAGGCAACATACTGTCTGTCTCAACACCATCCTTTTGCAATAATTATTGGCCAACTCTTAACGGACGAGGGGAGCCAAGTATTCTTTACCCATCTTAGTGACTCGTTTGTACAGAAACTTTCTGCCAGATGAGGCCTTTGCTGAGTACGATCAAGTACTAGTTACCACCGAGCGCATCACTAGCGCCTACAAGATTTGTCTGCATTCGATCTGGATTCCTGCTGTCCAGGTCGAGAATGTTCCAGCTGAGTCCTCCTTAGAGGAACAGATGAAAGAAGTGGATGACCCTGGGTTCTGGCAGCAGCCGTCCCCATCAAATTCCACTGCATTCATTTTCTCCATCTAGAAGGGCATGAAAAAGATTTTCAAGGGGCAGATTAAACTCAGGCATCAATTGGATCAATAGAATACCCGCTTGGAACATATTGAGGAAACGCTTAGGCGTTCACACTCAGTCAACCCGAGTCGGCGGCGACGGTGATATCTTTTCTCTCCCCTATTTATTGCATTTGCATTTACATGACATCATTGAGGATAATGCATTAGATAGGTGGGGGGGTGCTAACATTCTTTTTCTTTTCTTTTCTTCCAAAAAAAACCTCAAAACCAAAAAGAATTTTATACTCTTTGTAAAAAAACCAAAAGGTTATAAGAATTAAGGGAACCTTAGTAAGGAATCTTTATTTTTAGCCTAAGTAAAAAGAAATATTGGTTTAATTGAGAGTTGGGAGGAAGAAGGAAAATAACTTATATCTCTTATTTAGCTTTAGTAGAATATGCATTAACTACACACATGCTTGGAATTTAGAGACAAAACTTTGAATAACAACAACAACACAACAACTAAGCCATTTGTCCTAAGTATTTGGGGTAGGCTACATGAACCAAAAGAGAATTACACCGGATCGGGCTCATGGATCAGCTTTCTCCACTCATTTCTATCGAGCAATATGCCTTCACTAAGACCTTTAGCCTCTATATCTTGTCGAGACTAAAACTTTGAATGTCATATATAAAAAAATATCCATTAAGCTGAATAATTGTGCCTCAAGAAGCATGATTATTCACGCCTAAAAGAAAATAAATAAATCTTGTATTCATGGCCTACTCTACTTGCACATTTGACCTAAGGGGTGTTTTTTCCACCTGGTGCCCTAAAACCATCTGGTTTGGAAGTCATCGGTTAAATATGTGTTACGCGAGTAAAGTAGAAAGCCTAAAGAAATTGAGAATAAATATCTAAATAAACATTAATAAAATTTTATGACATTCAAGTTGAGTTGAAAAAATCCCAAGCATATCACATTTACACATAATGCATATCTATTAAAACAATATAACAGAATGAGTTAGAAGTACAAAATCCTTTTTAAATTCAAATGAAAACCATGATTTTTTTCTTTTATGAGGGCTAGAGTATAGGAGGACTTATGAAGGTTAGACCTAATTCTTATAATTATTCGATCATTTTTACTGATATAATTAAAAGTTCTTTTTCTTGAAAGAGGTTTGCTTACAACTAATAATTTTTTCTTCATTTATTGGATTTTGTGGGTGGAATCTGCTGAAAACTCTCAGGAGACAACACTCCTCCTCTAGGAAAAGCTAGAGGTTTAAAGGCTTGTTGCGCATGCTCAGTGCAATCGTGTCACCTGCGAAAGTGGTGTAATAATTCTCCTGAATTTTGTTTTACTCGGGACGAGTAAAAGATAAGTGTGGGGTGTGATTAGTCTCTAATATTGCTAATTGCATACCACATCTTCACATTTATTTTTTATAAAATATTTCTAATAATAGTTTTCTTATGTGTTCCTAGATCCATGGTGTGGAATGAAGAAAAAGACCCAAAATCACCATTTAATTGGTGATTAAAAGCCTACAAAGATAGCCATTGATCTTGGAGGATGATTCTGTCAGACCTGGGTGCTCAAATCCAAAATCCAGGAGATACAACCGACAGGGAGATGAAGCGACAACGTACAGCAGGCGGTGCTGCGCGCGCCGCTCTGGTACAGCAGCGTTTTCGCGACAGTGCTGGCGCGGCTGTGCCAGTACTTCGGGCCAGGGTTTGTCCACCTGGCCCTCGTTCTCTTGGTGCCTATAAATACCCCCTTGGTATTCTTCAGAAGGGGATATCCAGAGTTTAGGATTTTGATGTTAGTTTGTTTGTAAGAGTTATCGTTTGTTTGTGTTTTCTTCTTCTTCTAACTTAGTTTAGCCATTAAAGTGAGAGAGAGAGAGAGAGAGAGAGAGAGAGAGAGAGAGAGAGAGAGTACAAGTTGTATTTGAAGGTGACAATCTTATATAAGTAATACTTCTCCTTCTTCTTTCCATCACTTGGTGTTTTTACTTGCTTTTACTTTCTTATCTTAGTGTAAAACTTTTTTTCTATCACTTGGTATTTTTACTTACTTTTACTTTCTTGTCTTAGTGTAAAACTTTTTCTTTCCTTCTTCTCTCTTATTGTTTTTCTTACTTATGTCCAGCGAACTTTTCCATTGCATGGCTAACTAACTACTAATCCACTAATCTCTAACAACTTGATTGATAACCCAAATGAGTCAATAGTGTCAAACAAAACCTTGTACAAACAAGAGCTATGACATCTTAAGACAAGGGTTCTAACTTTAACTTACTTACAAGTATTTCTATTTTTATATTTCATGCTTAACTATTTTTGATGATTTATGGATTGTAAACTTTAATTCTTTTTTATAAGTTAGAGATATTCCTATTAATCTTTGCCGATACCATTAGTGCACTTGTTTCTTCCCTTATTCTTGACTTTAATTGGATCTTGATAAGGGAATGTTCAAGTTTTACTGTGTAAAGCTAAGTTTAAGGAAGAACTTTCATTCGATCTCCAACGTGAATAGTTCTTATGCATAAAGGTTATGCTTGCTTATGATCCATTGTGAGGCTACATCTTCAAGAAATTAGAGATTAGTGGGAGCACTTAGTAGAAAGTTAGCCATGCGTTTTTACCATTAAGAAAATTCACTTTTACAACCATCAAACCAATCTAAGAAATTCTTGAAACAACACTTGTTATCTTTTCAATTCTTTATTTGAAATAAGAAATTTTTTCTTTACTTTGAACAAAGAAGCCGCACCAAAGCTTTCATCGCTTCCCTACTTGTGGATACGACTCGTATAGCCACTTTGCTATTACAGAAGAATTACAAAGCAGTAACATCGATCACTCTTTTTTTTATTTTGTCCATGCTTTTTGCCGATCAGTTGCCGTGAGATAGAGGAGGGGAGCAGGTGAGTGAAAAATGTGAGACTGGATGCAGCATGGAGAATGTGGGAGAGAAAGTGGGGGCAGATGAAGGGGAAGTTTAAGGGGCTAAATAACTTGTATTGGGTTTCCTAACCTCACGCCAATCTGGCATGGTGGTTAGAGCATTCAACTTACAAGAAGAGGACTTGGGTTCGACACTTGTGATCACAAAGTTAAAAGGGTTTTCTATTTATATTTTTATTTAATTGCATTTTTTTTATATAAATCAGTATTTAATTATTAGTTTATTAGATTAAACTCCTATTAATTCAGAAAAATCCACAAAAATTCTCAAAAATAGAAGGTGTCATCTTGAACATTGTTGTGAAGTTGGATCCCCAAAATTCATCCTTAATTGTTAATTAAAAATCTCAGAGTCAGTCTGTGACACCGGTTGATCCCGAATTGAGATTCATCTCCAATAATTCCCAAAAGATTTTTGAAAATTTAGAAAAATTTAAAATTTTGGGAAATTATATCTTGAGTTAAAATGGCCTCAATCTAACTATCAGGATGGTTAAATCAGATATTTGATACCAGTAATGACACACGTACATTGGGAACCGAGGGTTACATAACTACTCAGTGCATTGAAGACTTTTGGGTATCTTTATAGTTGACTAAAAATCAGGATTCTCGGTTAATCTTGAGATTTATATCTCTATAGTGATACTGATTATATCTAATCGGTAACAGATAAATAATAATCTAGATGATTGGGTATTGGTGATACTGATAAAAGAGTGAGCGTTGTGTCAATGTGATTAGTGATCTAGTGTTGGTAAGTGATATATGTATATAGAGTTAACATGATATAATTATGAAAGTTGATGAACTGAGAATTGGATAGTTAATAATTGCTTGATATATGGATTTGCACACATATATGTTGGCCCGAGGCCTTTCACCCTAGTTTTGATAATGACTAACTTATAAAGTTAGGTTACTAATGATCTTGTGTTTATTAAGTTTCAGATATAAGTCAAGATCATTATTGGTGTTTAACTTCAACAATGGACTTGAAGTCAAAATTCAAAGCTATCACATATTGATTCAAGAGCTTGCGCTTCAAGATCGCATCAATTACTCGACGTGGAGTCAAGCTCTTTGAATCGTGTTTGGATCGATTCGTCTTGGAGAAGAAGATCGACAAGAAGACTTTGGTCTAGGTTTGTTTAGATGTTTGTTTAGATCTTGTGTAAGGATAAAATAGTTTTTAATTACTCAAGTTCACACACACAAGTTTATCGACTTCATGATTAAATAATTTTTAGTTTTTGGTTTAATCGTTTTAGTTTCAAAAGTTTATGTTTACTTGGTTTATACAAAACTCATAGAAACAAGTTTTAAGTTTTGTGTTTCTGTTTAACATGTATACGTTTTGAGTTTCGGTTTATCAAATATACATATACTGATTTCATAAATAGATTTTATCAAAACAAGTTTACATGATTTATATGTGTACTGAATTTCATTCATATACATTGATGGTTCTTATATGCTTAGAAAAACTTATTTTGAGGTATAGAGTTCATGTGTTTAAGTTTTGTTTTTATCAAAACTTATTTTGGTATTTATTGTCAAAAATAAGTATATATCATCTACTATGTGTATTGGATTCTATCTAAATAGACTATGCTTCAAATGTGTTTCAAATATCTTATTTTTGTTTTAAGTTTGTAGAAAAATCGGATTTCCATTTCAAAGTTTATTTTTTGAAAAATATAGTTTTTGTTTAAATCTTTAATTTCTTTACCTCAAAAATAGTTCACATGTTTGTAATATGTGTTGATTTTTGATCACACATATTTGTACTTCAATATTTACATGAACTTATTTTTGTGAAATTTATAAGATTTTATTGAAAATTAGATGTGTTTCAAAGTTTAAGTTTTTAACCCTAAAAATTGGGTTTAGGCTCCTGCAGTCGACTGACCGGTTGACCGAAGGCTAGCTCGGTCGACCGGGCGGTCGACCGACTTGGACAGAAACATGCATATACCCAGAGTCTTGGTTCGGCAAGGTGCAGTCGATCGACCAGTCGACCCACTGACTCAAGCTAACTCTCGGATAGGGGTCGATCAACCGAACGGTCGACTGACAGAGAGTCGACTCTCTGTGCCTAGAGGCGGTTGACCGATAACCCTAACAGTTACAAATCTGAAGGTTGGCCGGTCGACCAGGCGGTCGATTGACAGGTCAGTTTGGCCTGGGTTCTGCCTTCAACAGCTAGTTTTTGGTTGGCCTATAAATTGGGTCTCTTGGCCAGTTTTTCACAAGGTTTCTGAGAGCTAAAATTTCTACCTTCTACTGGTTTTCTAAGCAAGTTTTTAAGCAAGTTATTGTGCTTCAAAATCAAAATCTTTATTTGTTTCAAAGTTTTGGAAATCAAAAGAAAACAAGTTTTGGGATCTAGTTTCTTACTCTAAATTTCTATATCATTTCCAGAGTTTTTCCAAGTGTTTTCTCTTTGTATTTTTTTTCAAAATCTTTGTTCACTCATATACTTGAGATTTACATTGCAAATTTATCCTCTAAGATCTTGTATTGTGAGAGGTGTTTTATTTTGATCATTGGATCACCAAATTCTTGTTTGTAATCTTTGTGATCACCAAGTTTTATTTCTCTTTGCTTTGTGCTTGGCTTTATGCTTACCCTCTTGTGTAGAGGTGTGTGAGAGAGTTGGAGTTGTGTACTCCATATTGTAAGTTGTAATTCCTCAGTGGAGATCCCTTTGTGAAAGGTCCTTGGTGGACATAACGGAAATCCTTCTGTGTGAAGGCGGGGACGTAGAGCGGTGGCGCAAACCGCGAAACATATCCTTGTCTTTGCGTTTGGATTTCTCTATCTCTCAACTTTCTACTCTTTATATCTTGTATTGTTATTATTGCTCATTCCTATACATGCTTGATATTGTTTGTGTGCTCACACTAGTATTCAACTAAAAGAGCTATTGAAACACCTCAACTCATAATTTAGAGAAATCGTGAGGAGAAGTTCCAAAGCCCTTCATGGGAATTCGGACTCACTCTTGGTTATATATTGTGTATTAGTGTAAAAGTTTTTAATTCCATATTATTTGTCATTAGATTAGTACTACACCTATTCACCCCCTTCTAGGTGTACTTTTCAATTGGTATTAGAGCTAGCGCTCATGACATTCGATTTAACCACCTATGAGTGTGATCCTTATTTGCTAATCTAGTTTGTGCACACATATTGTTATCACTCATGGATTATCTTGCACCACCTATGTTTGATGTTTCCAACATTGACATGTGAAAATTTAAGATGAGTGAAGCACCTTAAAGCCCTAGGATTGCATGTTTATCTTGTACCTATCAAGAAATCATATATTGATAATGACAAGTACTTAAAGGCTAATGCATAAGCCATGAATGCACTAAAGCACACACTTTGCAAAGAACACCTTTCTTTGGTTTCTCATAGTGATTCTGCCTTTACAGTATGGAACACGTTGATCTCTCTAAAAGAACAAGCGTCGAATGATTCAGAGAGAGAGTCTATTGGAGATGAGTTCGAGCAAGCGTGCTACATAGTCCAAGGGAATGACTCCCTTGAGGTAAATTCAGACACTTATCTTGATGATGTGCTAGCTCTTCTAATGATCATGATAGTATGGATGCACATGCTTTAAATGAATAGCTTTCTATATTTTGTGAAAACTTGCTTTCAAAATATAAAGCTTTGAAAAATAAAAGTTTTGATTTAAAGAAAGAAAATGAAATATTATTTTCAAAGCTTGATTTGGTATTGAAAAAGAAGGTTGAGGTTTCAAGTGAAAGGATTCATTGAAAACTCAACTTGATCTTGTTTTGAAGGAGAATGAGTTTTTGAAAAATAAAAATGAATTGGATATTGTTTTGAAAAAAATGATGTTTTATCTTCAAAACTTGATTTTGTTTTAAAAGAGAATAATTCATTGAACAACAAAATTGTTTTGATTTCTAAAGAATTAGAATACTTTAGAAAAAGATTCTTTAAAAAATGATTTTGCTTTCCACTCTTGTCATGCTTCTATTGATTCATCATCTTGTGATAAGCATTTTTTCTATTGATTGCTCCACTTCTTGTTCTATTGGTAATGATATTTGTATGTTAAAGAAGAGTGTAAAATATTTGGGCTCCATTTTGTGCCGATGTGCTAGTAATCACAAGAGATTGGAATCCATGTTTTGTAAGAAATATGCTCCACTTATGCATGCACACCATTCACGGCATACACATGCTTCTCATGTTCACACACATGACTCTTTGTATGATAGAGTGTACACTTGTACACATTGTGGTCGTAAGGGCCACCTTGAAAAATTTTGTTATGATAGAATACATGCTTTAAATTTTGCAAGTCAAAATATTTGAGTTAGGAGAGATACTAACCCCATGGGCCCAAGAAAATATGAGTACAAAAAACTATTCATATTTCATTTGATGTAGGTGTGCGCTCTCACAAGATGTGAGAGTGTTGGTACCTTGATGGTGGAAGCGTTTGAGCTCAAATGAACACAACATTAGATGCATCGCTATCAAGAAAGTTTTTGTGAGAGAGCCACTGAGTTTTTGGAGATATAGAGACTAGTTCACTCGGTTTGGTAACTATCTCTATCCTCCTTAGTTTATTTATGTTTATATACTTTCATGTTCGTAGATTGATGATTTTTAGCATGTCATGATTTTCATGCTCATTAAAATTAAATGCAATGATTATTAGACTTGTGATATACATATACAGTCTTTGAGAAATACCCATATTTATATGAAGTTATATTTTTGTATTCTCATTATTGTTTAGCTATTGTGTATATCCTAGTGTTAATAATACATGCATTTATGCTAATGATCATATTTGTTTATCTTTCATGTTTTGATGCTTATCATATTTTGATTACATATTTAGATGTAATTTTATTAAAACTTGTGATTATACTTATACAATTAGTGAGCTACACTTGATTCTTATATTTGGGTGCTTTATTGCTCATGTGATGTACTTGTATAACCTAATTTTCATGACTTTTATATTTATACTTGTATTTCTATATTTGTTTTATATCACCCTTATTCATGTTTTTATGAAAATATTTTTAGCTTCATGTATATGTAAATTTTGACCAAAACTACTTGTTATACATGTTGTATTCTTGAGTCACTTGCATTATATGCCTTGTACTCTATTGTATACTCAATTCATGTTTAGAATAAATATGTATGCTTTAGTTTTGACAAAATATATATATGACTTGAAGTTTGGTTAGTTTTTAATGAAAATAGAATTTTTATATTTTATGGTTTCATATTTATGAAAAAAGGATTTCATGTGTTTTATTTGAGCTTTATTGATTTATATCCATGTATATGTTTCTTACACGATTCTTACTCACTCGATATATCTTGTTTACTCATGTTTTTGGATTCATGAGCATCTATGTGTTTTTTAAACTTTAAGTGTAATTTTTTGTGTATTTAGTATATTTTCATGGGATATGTATGTTTTTGTTACTTACTTGAAGGATTTCGTGCTAATTTTCAAAATTACTTTTAAACTAGTCTTTATTTTTCAATTGGTAGAGTTTTCAACCTATGCTAAATTATGTTCAAAATATTATTTTTGAAAACTTCTACTCTACAAGGGCGGTTGGTTGGGCAACCATGCCTTATATGCTCTTTAATGACTATCTTTTTAAATATGTACATGATAGGGTGGATGTTATGAGTTATACATGATTCTTAATGATATTTTCATTTTTCTATACTTATGTTTTCTTATTTATGTATGCACCATATTTCTATTGCTCTGATCATACATTCATATATATGATTTCTTGTGCTAGATTAATTATGCTTATACATATATTTTTATAGCACAAAATTGTTTTATGCTAAGCTTAATTTTTTAAAAAATGTTAATTGGTATCTTTTACAAGTTAAGCATTGTTTTTATTGGTATTTCAAAAAGGGGGAGAAAAATTCTTGATTTTATTTTCAATTGGTATCATACTCCCACTTTTTTTGAGGAAAACATTTTGTTTTTAAAAAATGCTTATATTTTCTATATTGGTATCAATTGTTTACAATTAGTATCTATATTGCCAAATGGTTTAGAATTTAAAAAGATTGATTTCATAGATTACTTATTTTAATTGGGATAATTTTTATCCATGTTATTTTCAATTGGTATAATTTTTTTATATCCATGTTATTTTTAATTGATATAATTTTTTTATATCCATGTTGTTTTTCAGTTGGTATATTTTTTTGGTATCTAAATGTTTTTCTAGTGTATTTTCAATTGATACATGTTTTTATTTTCAATTGATATATGTTATAATTGGTATTTTGCCCCTTTGTTGATGATTGACAAAAAGGAGGAGAATAATTTAGTTTATATATGTATGTTTATTTGTGTTTATGCGTATATAAGATTTATGGTTTTGATATTTAGAAGTTCTTATTGTATATACATTCTATTGGTATCTGAGTTTATTGGTATTTTGAGCTTTCATTATTGAATATCTATATGTTATGTTTGTTTTATGCTATACATGAGTTAAGGGGGAGCTTTTATGAAGCTTATCTTTAATCCATGCATATATAATCTCATAAGTTTTGTCATCATCAAAAAGGGGGAGACTGTTGGCCCGAAGACCTTTTACCCTAGTTTTGTTGTTGACTAACTTATGAAGTATGTTACTATTGATCTTATGTTTATTAAGTTATAGATATATGTAAAGATCATTATTGGTATTTAGCTTCAACAATGGACTCGAAGTCAAGATTCAAAGCTATCACGTGTTGATTCAAGAGCTCGCGCTTCAAGATCGCATCAAGTACTCGATATGGAGTCAAACTCTTTGGATCGTGTTTGGATCGAGTCGTCTTGGAGAAGAAGATCGACAAGAAGACTTTGGTCTAAGTTTGTTTAGATGTTTATTAAATCTTGTGTAAGGATAGAATAGTTTTGAATTGCTCAAGTCACACACAAGTTTATTGACTTCATGATAAATAGTTTTTGGTTTTCAGTTTAACCGTTTTAGTTTTAAAAGGTTATGTTTACTTGGTTTACACAAAACTCATAGGAACAAGTTTTAAGTTTTGTGTTTCACTTTAACATGTATACGTTTTGAGTTTAGCTTATCAAGTATACATATATTAGTTTCATGAATAGATTTCATCAAAATAAGTTTACATGGTTTATATGTGTATTGAATTTATCCATATACATTGATGGTTCTTATATGCTTAAAAAACTTATTTTGATGTATATAATTCATGTGTTTAAGTTTTGTTTTTATCAAAACTTATTTTAATTTTTATTGTCAAAAATAAGTATATACCATCTACTATGTGTACTAGATTCTATCCAAACACACTGTGCTTCAAATGTCATGTTTTTATATTTATACAAATTTGTAGAAAAATCAGATTTCCATTTCAAAGTTGGTTTTTGAAAAATACAGTTTTTGGTTTAAACTTTAATTTCTTTACCTCAAAAATAGTTCAAATGTTTGTAATATGTGTTGATTTTTTATTACACATATTTGTACTTCAGTTTATATACTTGAACTTCTTTTTGTGGAATTTATAAAGTTTTATTGGAATTTAGATGTATTTCAAAGTTTAAGTTTTAACTCTGAAAATTGGGTTTGGGCTAGCTCGGTCGACCGGGCGGTCGACCGATGTACGCAGAAACGTGCACATGCCTAGACCTTGATTCGGTCGACTGTCTGGTCGACCGTAGCAAGGTGCGGCCGACCGATCGGTCGACTGAATGGCTCAACCCAACTCTTGGATAGGGGCCGGTCGGCCGACCGATTGACCGACAGAGAGTTGTGACTCTCCGTGCCTAGGGGCGGTCGACTGGGTGGTCAACCGGCAACCCTAACGGTTAGAAAACTGACCATTGGCCGGTCGACCAGGCGGTCGACCGATAGGCCAGTTAGGCCTGGGTTCTGCCTCCAACGGCTAGTTTTTAGTTGGCCTATAAATTGGGTTCTCTTGGCCAGTTTTTCACAAGATTTTTGAGAGCTAAAATTCTTATCTTCTACTGATTTTCTACAACAAGTTTTTAAACAAGTTTTTGTGTTTCAAAATAAAAATCTTTATTTGTTTCAATGTTTTAGAAAATCAAAGAAAATAAGTTTTGGGATTCTAGTTTCTTGTTCTAAATTTCTATATCATTTCTAGAGTTTTCCCAAGTGTTTTCTCTGTGTGTTTCTTTTCTAAAATCTTTGTTCACTCATATACTTGAGCTTTTCATTGCAAATCTATCCTCTAGGATCTTGTATCATGAGAGGTGTTTTGTTTGTGATCATTGGATTGCCAAGTTCTTGTTTGTGATCTTTGTGATTACCAAGTTGTATTTCTCTTTACTTTGTGTTTGACTTTGTACCTACCCTCTTGTGTAAAGGTGTGTAAGAGAGTTACTCTGTATTGTGTCACGCCCCATAATCATAATACTCATAGAAAGGGTACGTGACGAGAGCCGGCGACGTATTTTCAAAACAAATACTTTAAGCCTCAGTACATTGATTCAAATTAAAACAAGGTTTATCCATTATTCCAGCTAGAAGAAATCAAATACATAATGTCACCCAAGGTTTTTACTTATTACAACATAATGAATCATAGGAACACAACAATAAAAGTCTCTCACAAAGGAAGATAGAAAAGATCTGTCTACTGAAGATCAGCAAGGTGCTCGAAGTACTCCTGCTCCTGCAGAGTCTCTGGATCAGAACCTGAGCAATGCAAACTCAGGGTCGTCAATAGCGACCTAAGTGAGTGATAAAAAGAGGGGATATAAAGATAACATGTAAAATCTAGCAATACATGCATAATCAAGTATAGTTATCATACTATTGTCTAGCATATATGAGTCATGATAAAACACAGTGATATACATTATAAAACCATTTATTACTGCAATCTATCCTATGTAAAGTCATGTGTCAAAATGTCCTGTGTATGTCTATTCCTAATGTCTAGTTATTTGAAATCGATAGTTGCAGACGGTAATTCGTGTTTTAGGTGGGTTCCGTACATACCCGAACTACGGCCCAATCACCTGGCGCTGAACCAGGTCCTACCGCTAGGTAGTCAATATCAATATCAATAACAATGTTTCAATAATGATAACAATGTGAACAATACGGGATGTCAGTCATCCCGCGGAACCCTGCAGTGGAACCGTATTTCGGCTGCGCAACCTATATCCTAAGTCCACCCAAAATACCAACACCGTCTCCTTTATCAATTTCCCCATTCCCTGTTGTAAGTTATCAATGATTATGTCATCTAAGTTGCTGGGTATGAACAATAACAATAACAATGACTTATGTGACAATGAAACAATGTCTAACCCATTGACAATAGTAACATGATCTCTTTTTTTTTCTTCAAAATTCTCATGATCCAATACCATATGATCACTCCTATTATGTAGTCAATATATAATAGAGAATTCAGTATCACATTCCTTTTCTGCAATTTCCAACAATTTCGATTATTTTTTGAATAATTTCCAATAAATAACAATTTCACAATTATAATAATTTCTACTTCTATTGAGTATTCAATAAATTCCAATCAAAAGTAATTTAGAGATTCCAGAAAACAAAGATCTATTTATGCAACCTTGATATTTGTAATCTTATACATTTCTGAACAATTTCTAGGTTCTAGGATTTTAACAATAAGTTTATTAAATCATCCATTCAATAATAGCAACAATAAACATCTCGAAATAAACAAAATGATATATATACATATATAGTGAGTAAAAGAACACTCACCTGGGCTATCACGCGTCCAAGCCCCAATCGAAGAGATCTACATTAATATATATATCGAATTAGAATTTATCAAACTTTTACATGAAATATTCTATTTATTCAGTATTTTAAATCAAATGTGGATAATCCAGACCTTTAAATAAGGTTGCATAATGAAGTATAAAGTTATGGGACTTTTCAGATTTTATTTACTGATTTTTATGTGGTTTAAATGATTTAAAACATGTAATTTTCTTAATGGGTCTGAAAATTAGAATAGCGGGTTTCAACTTTGAATTCAGTGGTTCAATCCCATATGGGCTGCAATTAGTTCCAAACTTTTTCTGTAGATGGTAGGAGTTATCTAGATATTTATCCCTATTTTTATTTATTTTTTTCAAATTTTTATCTAGCTAACAAAATTTGTTTTTCAAAACTTAACGGGTCTGTTTTTGTAATTGGGTCGGATTAAATGAATTAGAAGTCAAAACTGTGGGCTCACTGCAATTTGGGCTTTTGAATTTACTCTCTTTTCTTTTTTTTTTTCTCTTTTCCTGGTTTCTGGCCTGGCCCAATGAGCCAGGTCCAATTCTTTTCTCTCTGTTTTTTTCTTTTATTCTGTGACTGGGCCTGGGCCAGTTGCGGCCCATCTCTGTTTCTTTCTTTATCTTTTTTTTTGTTTTGTTTCTGGAACTGGGCCTGGGCTCTGCCAGGCCCTTTCTTATTTTTAGTTTTTTTTCCCCTTCTGGACCTGAGCCTGGCCTACGGAGCCAGGCCCAGGGTCTGCTCTCAGGCCTGACCGAGAGCAGGCCCAATATTTTGTTTTTTTGTTTTTGTTTTTTTTCTTTCTCCCTATTAAGTGTTCGGCCCAGTGGCTACCCAGGCCACTGGGCCTGGGCAACCCGGGTGCGGGTCTGCACCCGGGTCGGTGCAGACCCGGCTGGGTCTGTGCAGCCGCACTGCTCTCGGCCTTTTGGCCGAGAGCAGTTGCTCTCTGTTTTTTTTTTTTAGTTACAACATACATACATATATATATATATATATATATATATATATATATATATATATATATATATATATATGTATGTATGTATGTGTATATATATACACATACACACACACACACACACACACACACACACACATATATATATATATATATATATGTGTGTGTGTGTGTGTGTGTGTGTGTGTACATATAGGTACATATACATATATGTACATATATGTACATATATATATATATATCTATATATATGTACATATATATATATATATATATATATATGTACATATATATGTACATATATGTATATATATATATATATATGTACATATATATATATATATATATATGTACATATATATGTACATATATATATATATATACATATATATATATATGTACATATATATGTACATATATGTACATATATATGTACATATATATATATATATATATATATATAATATATATATATATATATATATATATATATTATATATATATATATATAGATATATGTATGTATATATATATATATATATGTACATATATATATATATAAAGAGAAAAATGTATATCAGCCGACGGTTGAGAGACCCTCTCAGCCTGCGGTGACGTGGCACGCAGTTAGCCACAGTAGAAAGGATGCCCCGCCTATTGAAACAGTTGAAATTACTAAATGCCCCTGCGGTAAAAGACAGTGGATCTGTATAGTTTATTATTTTTTATATTTCTGACGTTAGTCAATATTGTCACAATTATCTTTTATAACTGCGGCCAAACTTCGACCAATTTAATCAAATCACAAAACTAATTTGAATGCTTCTTTATTAATTTTTTTGTTTACTAATTTGAAATTTACTGATTTTGAATATAGTCGCAGTTTACTTTTTTCCGCATGTAATGTATAAATTATTATTATTTTTTTACATATTGAATGTGGACAAGGACTGCGACTATGATCACAGTGCTTAACGAGAGCAAGTCTTGGACGGTTTTTTTTGCTTAGTTAAATGTAATAACGGTGACTAAGAACTGATACTATAATCGCAGTTTACGTATTATTTTATATATTTGTTCTTCACTGTGACTGTTGTCTTAGACGCCTGTAAACTATTAAATTTTTTTTTACATATAGCATGCGGTCAAGGACTGCGACTATGGTCGCAGTACTCCCGACAGTATTTTTTTTGGATTAATTTTTTCCTAAGTTAAATGTAATAACGATGACTAAGGACTGATACTATAGTCGTAGTTTACGCATGATTTATATATTTTCTCTTCACTGTAACTGTTGTCTCAGCCGCCTATAAACTACGAATTTTTTTACTTATTGCATGCGAAGTAGGACTGCGATTATGGTCGCAGTGTTTAACGACAGCAGTCACAGTTTTGTAATTTGTGATATACAGTGAAATATACAGTGAAATATACTGATTTGAGAGGACTGCGATCATTTTCGCAGTATTATTTGTTTATATAGTTTAATTTTGGACTGCGACCATGGTAGCTGTTTTTAACTTTATTGAATGCAAAACGATCAAACTGTTTATGACTAGACAGCGACCGTGGTCGCAGTTTCATTGTAATTATTATATGAGTACCGCGACTATTATCGCAGATAAGATGCAGAAATAATAACTATACGGTATACTTTATATGTTTTTAAAAATATGAAAGATTACTTTACAGATAGAAGTAAATTTTATTTATAACATAATATGATCAGAAAGAGACCTTACAAAAAAAGATCATTAAAAGTTCTTAAAAGAAGACAAAATAACGTTGAATATCAGTAGATGACGAAATGCTAATCCTCGTCGTCATCACCATCATAAGCAGATTCATCGTCTTCACTCTTCTCGTCTTCCTGTTCATTACTTATTTCCTCATCATCTTCCTCTTTTTGAGGGTTTTTTTGTTCATCGATAAACTCCCAGAATGGATCGTCTCTATCAAGCTCTTCGTCCGTTCCGTGTCGAGAAAGCGAGCCTCCAGCATCAGAGGACATGCTTTCATCAAGCATGTCTCTGTCACGTGGCAGATGAATAATTTCCTCCTCACTAAGCCCCATGAAAACTTCATGATCCTCATGAAGAAGAGGATCAGTTAAAATATTATTTGATGTAGTGAGATAGTCAAAAGGAGTGAAGTCCAGACTGGTATCAGATTCACTAGAATACCATGAAGAAAGAGGACCGGTGGGAGAATGATTGAAGTTGAAATCTGAGTGTTCAGAGGAAGAAGATGGGGAAGACATGATTCAAGAATGATTTGTTTTCTAGAAGTTTTTGAAATCAAATTGAAAAGGAAGAGCAAAAATATAGTTTTTAGATATGAGATAATATATTAGTTACAAGCACTATAAAAAGGTCAATAATGTGAATGAATATGAATAGTAATAATAATTGTTATAGGTGATGGTTGAGTATTGGAAGAAGTGATAAAAAAAATTATATATTTAATTGAAGAGTTATGGCGGGAGAAGCCGAAGAGTTCCTTTTTTCCAGAGGTTTACTGCGTGAAGTACAAATTAACTTTTTATAAAATGTTTTTGCTATATCTTTAGATTACGTATGGTGCACATCTTTCCTTTATCGAGATTAATATTAGTGCATCTCTTTTTCTTAGACTGTTGTTGTATCACAGTAGATAGAATATTAATTACTTCATTTAATTCAGTGTAATTAATATAGTATTTTATAAGATGTGATATACGCGAACTGATCTCAGGGTCGCATGGCTAATCAACTTTTTAAAATTATCAAAAATCTGTTACATAAGGCATGCGAAAAAAGATTGCGACTTTGGTCGCAGTGCTGAAAAAAGATTGCGACTTTAGTCGCTGTTCTGAACGAGGTCGCAGTGCTGAACGATAGCTGCGAGTTTATGCTAGTTTAGAAGTAAAAAATGGGTATTTTTGTCAACTTGATTCCGGATTCTTTAGGTGGGATTTTTTTGATTTTTTTGGCGCCCACACTTTGCGACCGATATGTGGCATATATTCAGCCACGTCACCGCCGGCTGAGAAACTCTCTCAGCCGTCGGCTGAGGTACAGTAACCTCATATATAAATTCCAATCTTTTCTAATTTTCTCCATAAATAATACCTTGATACATTACCATACGTATTTAATTTAGATTGTTAGGGTTAAGTTCTAAATTTCTTTGTGAAAGGAAACTTATTTATTTGGTGATTTATTTAATATGCAACTTATTTAATCCAACTCATTTCTTTTTCTTTTTTTTATATTTCAGAATTTCCTTAAAGTTTTCTATAATCTAATTGGGGTAATAAATCATTACTTATTTAGGTTTTATTTAACAAGGGTGTTGCAGTAATGATTCCTGGAAAATAAATCTAAGCATGGCAAATTAAATTTTATAGATATATTTTTTTCATACAATTTATTTTATTTGCACATATATTGGATAAGATCAAAATTCATTACAAGGAGAAGTTTAAGCATGGCATATCATTAATTTATAATTCATTTAATTATCTAAATCTTAGGAAATTTACGTTTTATAAGAGGATTCTTAAACATGATAGATTATTAAATCTAGTTCAACAACTTAATCTAGATAGGAACAATTTAAATCATGATGCTTTAAAATAAAAATTTTACTTCATAAAACTGGTAAAACCTACTTGGATAGATTCCCCTTCGTCTGCTCCTCAATCTCCAACTGCTCCTCAATATCCAACTGTTCCTCAATCTCCAAGAGGTTCTTCCGTCACGATCACGATCAGTTCCAAGAAACGGTGAAGGGATGAGGATGAATGATGGATTTAGACTTCTTTCTAACAATCGCTCTTTTTTTGTTGTAAAGAACAGGATAAAAAGTTACGGTAATATAATAGGATAGAATCTTTTAGATTAGGATTTTTAGGAATCAGTTAGTTAGGATAAAAATCCAGGTTGTTAAGATAAGAGATCTCTAAAGATCTCTTGAGATCTTTCAGTTAGAAATTTGAATTTTAAATTTGACTTTAGGTTGTTTAAAATAATTTAGCTCTCTTACTTAACCACACGCCAATGCGGCATTATGGTTTAGATATTAGGATTTGTTACAAAGGAACGGAGTTTGAAACTTGGCATAAACAAATATATATATGTATTTATTTATTTATTTATTATTATTATTATTTTATTTTTTTGTATTACAAAACAAGAGTATTACATTCTACCCACCTAATAAGAAAAATTTCGTCCTCGAAATTTAAATTCAAGAGGAAGAAAGAAGTTACCTAATCGCCATGAAATAAGTGAGGATAGCGATCGCGAATAATGTCCTCTCGCTCCCACGTCGCTTCTCCCGGAGATTGCCTGCCCCAAGACACCAGAACAAGTGGGATGATCTGCTTCTTCAGTTCCTTGGTGGTCCGATCCAGAATAGCCATGGGTTTTTCAGTGTAGGATAAATCCGGCCGAAGCTCCAGCTCAGTATGATCCAAAACATGATTGTCATCTCGGACATACCTCCTCAACTGAGAAACATGGAAGACATCGTGCACGCCTTCCAAAGATGGGGGTAACGCCAGTCTATAAGCCACTTCCCCCAGACGCTCCAGAACCTCAAAAGGTCCAATGAACCTGGGACTCAGCTTCCCCGACTACCGAATCTGATCACTCCTCTCGTTGGAGATATCTTCAAAAATACCTTATCTCCAGCCTCGAATACTAGCGGCCTTCTACTCAAATCCGCCCACTGTTTCTGTCTATCCTGAGCTGCCTTGAGACGCTCACGGATGACCTTAACTTTCTCCACTGTCTGAACTGTAACTCAGGTCCCAGCAGCCGCCTATCACCAATGTCGTCCCAACATAAAGGAGACCTACACTTTCTCCCATACAAGGCTTCAAAAGGCGCCATCTTAATACTAGCTGGTAGCTGTTGTTATAAGCAAACTCCGCCAAGTGCAAATGATCCTCCCAAGATCCCTTGAAATCTAGCATGCATGCCCTTAACATGTCTTCGAGAATCTGAATCGTCCGCTCTGATTGCCCATCAGTCTGCGGATGATATGCAGTGCTGAACTTCAAGCGGGTTCCCAAACTTTCCTGAAGACTTCTCCAAGTGGGATAGAAATCTAGTGTCTCTGTCAGACACAATGCTGACTGGCACACCATGGAGCCTCACCACCTCCTGCATATACTTCTCTGCTAACAATTCCGTAGACTGTCCCAGTCTGAAAGGAATGAAATGTGCTGACTTCGTGAGGCGAACCATTATAACCCATACTGCATTATTCCCCTTCTGGCTGCGAGGTAAGGCAGTGACGAAATCCATAGTGATGTGCTCCCACTTCCATTCTAGAATTGGCAGAGGTTGAAGAAGTCCAGCTGTCCTCTGATGTTCCGCCTTCACCTGCTGGCATACTAGGCACTTTGCCACATACCGAGCAATCTCCCTCTTCATCCCATGCCACCAGAACCGTTGCTTCAGGTCTTGGTACATCTTTATCCCCCTGGATGTATAGAATAAGCCGAGCTATGGGCTTCAGCCAACACTTTTTGCCTAACCTCTCCCTTTGGTACACAAATTCTGTTACCAAAACGGAGCGTCCTATCTGCATGGATCTGCATATCTGATCTCAACCCGGCTTCCACTTGTTCCCTGAATTCCTGCAATTTAAGATCTCCACTTTGAGCTTCGTTGATCTTCTCCAATAAGATTGGTTGAATCTGCATGACCATCAATTGGCCGGGAGATATTGCCCTTCGAATTACCATCAGGTCCATTCGCCTCATCTCCTCGAATAATTCTTTCTGTTGAGTGATTTGCATTGCCATAGACACTTCCGGCTTCCTGCTCAAGGCATCTGGTACTACATTGATCTTTTCAGGGTGATATTGTAGATCAATATCGTAATCAGCCATCAGCTCCAACCACCTCCTCTGCCTCATGTTTAGCTCCTTCTGAGTGAAGATGTACTTCAAGCTCTTGTGATCGGTGTAGATTAGCACCTGATCACCCAACAGATAGTGCCTCCAAAATTTCAAGACAAAAATCACTGCTGCCAACTTCAGATCATGCGTAGGGTAGTTCTTCTCGTGGGGCTTGAGTTGTCTGGACGCATATGCTATCACATGCCCATGCTGCATTAGCACACATCCCAATCCTTTCCCTGACGCATCGCTGTAAATGACCATACCACCAGTCCCATCAGGCATCTTCAAAATTGGAGCCGTTATCAACCTTTTCTTCAATTCTTCAAAAGCACTGGCACACTCCGCTGTCCATACATACTTCTCCCCCTTCTGGGTAAGCTTGGTCAGAGGTCCTGCAATTCTTGAGAAGTCTTGCACGAATCTCTGGTAGTATCCAGCTAACCCCAGAAAACTCCTAGTTTCGGTTACTGATTTCGGGATAGGCCAATCCTTCACTGCCTGAACTTTGCTGGGATCTACTGAGATGCCTTCTCCCGAAACAATATGCCCCAAAAATGCCACACTCTTAAGCCAAAATTCACACTTGCTTAGTTTGGCATAGAGCTTCTTCTGCCGAAGGGTCTGCAACACGATTCTCAAGTGGTCAGCATGTTCTTCTTCGTTCTTAGAATAAATTAGAATATCATTAATGAATATTACTACGAACTTATCTAAGAATGGAGAGAACACTCGATTCATCAAATCCATAAAGATTGCTGGAGCATTGTCACTCCAAATGGCATGACCAAGAACTCGTAATGACCATAACGAGTCCTAAAAGCCGTCTTCGGAATGTCTTCCTCCTTCACCTTCAGTTGATGATATCCAGACCGAAGATCTAACTTCGAGAACACCTTAGCTCCAGTTAGTTGATCAAACAAGTCATCTATCCTAGGCAAAGGATATCTATTCTTGATAGTGACCTTGTTCAACTCCCGATAATCAATGCACATCCTTCTGCTACCATCCTTCTTCTTCACCAATAACACCGGAGCTCCCCAAGGTGAAACACTAGGCCTGATGAAGCCTTTATCCAAGTATTCCTATAGTTGTTTCTTCAATTCGGCTAGCTCCACAGGTGCCATTCAATATGGTGCTTTAGAAATAGGGGCAGTACCTGGGATGACTTGGATAGCGAACTCCAAGTTTCGATCTGGCGGAAGTCCTGGTAGATCCTCTGGAAACACATCTAAAAATTCCTCCACAACCGGTATCGGCTTCTCTTGAGTTTCTGCAGTGGCGTAGTCCCCTTGCTGCTTCTGTCTGGATGCCTTCGATTCCCCAATAAACTGAAACTCAGACTGATGTGGAATCCTGAAGATCACGCTCTTATTCCGGCAATCGATCACCGCATGATACTTACTAAGCCATGTCATGCCGAGGATCACATCATATTCACCGGTGTCTATCATAAACATATCTGCCCTTAACTGCCTCCCGCAAATCTCCACAGCACAAGACTTACATACCATACTAGTGGTTATAACCCCGTTCCCGGTACTAATTTCTCACTGGTTATCCATATCATTACAGGGTATAGCATGCATCATAACGAATCTAGTAGATATGTAGCAATGGGAAGCACCAGAATCAAATAACGATATAACTGGAATGGAATGAACCAGAATGGTACCTGCTACAACTTCCTCTGATGCCTCAGCTTGCTCTGCAGTCAGGTTGAAAGCCTGCCCTCTTCCACGTCCGATTCCTGGCCTCCGCTGAGCCTGTTCGAACACCTGTCGCTGTGAAGGAAGTGGAGCTCCTCTACCTGCGGGCACCGGTTCCTCTTAACTGCTTCTGATGTCGGAGGGGCCGGTATGATACTTCTCTGCTTATTGAATGGACAGGCTGCCACCAGATGATCTTTAGATCCACAACTCAAGCATTGTCGGTTTGCCCATCTACATTCCTTCCATCCATGCCCTGGTTTCTGACAGAATCCACAAATCATCATCGGTGGGGAAGGAGTGAATGGACGTTTGCTCTGCAAGGCATTACTAGGTCTGGTTGTGGGTCCCCTGGAACTCTGGTCGAAAGGACGTTTGAATGGCCTCGTCTGCAATTTGCTCCTGCTCTCCTTTTCCATCACTTGTTCCAGACCACGAGCAGCACCGAGGACCTGAGAGTAAGTCCTCAATTGCTGTGTGACCAAATTTTTTTGAATGTCCAGCCTCAATCCTTGCTGGAATCGGTTCGCCCGGTCTTCTTCCTCTGTTACCATATATGGAGTGAACCGGCTTAGTCTCAGGAACTCTATCGCATACTCATCCACTGTCTGACTCCCTTGTCGTAAGTTGATGAATTGCTGCTCCATTTCCCTTTTAGCAGTCTTGGGGAAGAACTGCTCATAGAAGCTCTCTGAGAACCTCTCCCATGTGACCGGCTTCTCCAATCGTTCCTCCTCAGCGAGCCACCATGTTCGAGCCACATCAGTCATTTGGACCTTGACTACCTCCACTTGATCCTCCGCCGGAACACGAGCTGCATTCAAGAGATTGGTCATATCAACCAGCCATTGCTCTGCTTCTAAGGGCTTTTCTGTTACGGTAAAAGTGGCTGGCTGCAACCTCCTGAAGTCTGAAATATTCCCGGTTTTTGGTCCCCGAGGAGCCGCAGACCTCTCCATGGCCTCCGTGGCTGTCTGTTGTGCTGTAACCAATCCATCTCGAAGAAGTGCTGTCTGCTGCTGCTGTGATTCTACCAGGCCCCGGAGTACCCCCACCAAATCAATGGCATCATCACGAGCAGCGATGCGAGCGGAGGGAAGTCGTTGAGCCATAACTCTGAGAATAAAATAAAAATATTAATTAAAATATGGTAGACATACTTGTACTTGTAGCTGGATTACTAAACCTTGTACTGTTGGTAAGAGCATGTCCATTTGGAATATTATATATCTTAATAACCTGGCTCTGATACCAAAAAATCCTGTCACGCCCCGTAATCATAATACTCATAGAAAGGGTACGTGACGAGAGCCGGCGACGTATTTTCAAAACAAATACGTTAAGCCTCAGTACATTGATTCAAATTAAAACAAGGTTTATCCATTATTCCAGCTAGAAGAAATCAAATACATAATGTCACCCAAGGTTTTTACTTATTACAACATAATGAATTATAGGAACACAACAATAAAAGTCTCTCACATAGGAAGATAGAAAAGATCTGTCTACTGAAGATCAGCAAGGTGCTCGAAGTACTCCTGCTCCTGCAGAGTCTCTGGATCAGAACCTGAGCAATGCAAACTCAGGGTCGTCAATAGCGATCTAAGTGAGTGATAAAAAGAGGGGATATAAAGATAACATGTAAAATCTAGCAATACATGCATAATCAAGTATAGTTATCATACTATTGTCTAGCATATATGAGTCATGATAAAACACAGTGATATACATTATAAAACCATTTATTACTGCAATCTATCCTATGTAAAGTCACGTGTCAAGATGTCCTGTGTATGTCTATTCCTAATGTCTAGTTATTTGAAATCGATAGTTGGAGACGGTAATTCGTGTTTTAGGTGGGTTCCGTACATACCCGGAACTACAGCCCAATCACCTGGCGCTGAACCAGGTCCTACCGCTAGGTAGTCAATATCAATATCAATAACAATGTTTCAATAACGATAACAATGTGAACAATACGGGATGTCAGTCATCCCGCGGAACCCTGCAGTGGAACCGTATTTCGGCTGCGCAACCTATATCCTAAGTCCACCCAAAATACCAACACCGTCTCCTTTATCAATTTCCCCATCCCCTGTTGTAAGTTATCAATGATTATGTCATCTAAGTTGCTGGGTATGAACAATAACAATAACAATGACTTATGTGACAATGAAACAATGTCTAACCCAGTGACAATCGTAACATGATCTCTTTTTTTTTTCTTCAATATTCTCATGATCCAATACCATATGATCACTCCTATTATGTAGTCAATATATAATAGAGAATTCAGTATCACATTCCTTTTCTACAATTTCCAACAATTTCGATTACTTTTTGAATAATTTCCAATAAATAACAATTTCACAATTATAATAATTTCTACTTCTATTGAGTATTCAATAAATTCCAATCAAAAGTAATTTAGAGATTCCAGAAAACAAAGATCTATTTATGCAACCTTGATATTTGTAATCTTATACATTTCTGAACAATTTCTAGGTTCTAGGATTTTAACAATAAGTTTATTAAATCATCCATTCAATAATAGCAACAATAAACATCTCAAAATAAACAAAATGATATATATACATATATAGTGAGTAAAAGAACACTCACCTGGGCTATCACGCGTCCAAGCACCAATCGAAGAGATCTACATTAATATATATATCGAATTAGAATTTATCGAACTTTTACATGAAATATTCTATTTATTCAGTATTTTAAATCAAATGTGGACAATCTAGATCTTTAAATAAGGTTGCATAATGAAGTATAAAGTTTATGGGACTTTTCAGATTTTATTTACTGATTTTTATGTGGTTTAAATGGTTTAAAACATGTAATTTTCTTAATGGGTCTGAAAATTAGAATAGCTGGTTTCAACTTTGAATTCAGTGGTTCAGTCCCATATGGGCTGCAATTAGTTCCAAACTTTTTCTGTAGATGGTAGGAGTTATCTAGATATTTATCCTTATATTTATTTATTTTTTTTCAAATTTTTATCTAGCTAAAAAAATTTGTTTTTCAAAACTTAACGGGTCTGTTTTTGTAATTGGGTCGGATTAAATGAATTAGAAGTCAAAACTGTGGGCTCACTGCAATTTGGGCTTCTGAATTTACTCTCTTTTCTTTTTTTCTCTTTTCCTGGTTTCTGGCCTGGCCCAATGAGCCAGGTCTAATTCTTTTCTCTCTGTTTTTTTCTTTTATTCTGTGACTGGGCCAGGGCCAGTTGCGGCCCATCTCTATTTCTTTCTTTATCTTTTTTTTTTGTTTCTGGAACTGGGCCTGGGCTCTGCCAGGCCCTTTCTTATTTTTAGTTTTTTTCCCCTTCTGGACCTGAGCCTGGCCCACGGAGCCAGGCCCAAGGTCTGCTCTCGGGCCTGGCCGAGAGCAGGCCCAATATTTTGTTTTTTTGTTTTTGTTTTTTTTTTCTTTCTCCCTATTAAGTGCTCGGCCCAGTGGCTGCCCAGGCCACTGGGCCTGGGCAACCCGGGTGCGGGTCTGCACCCGGGTCGGTGCAGACCCGGCTGGGTCTGTGCAGCCGCACTGCTCTCGGCCTTGGCCGAGAGCAGTTGCTCTCTGTTTTTTTTTTAATTACAACATACATACATACATACCTACCTACCTACCTATATATATATATATATATATATATATATATATATATATATATATATATATATATATATATATATATATATATATATATATATATATATATATATATATAGGGCTTACTGTACCTCAGCCTGCAGGCTGAGAGAGTTTCTCAGCCTGCGGGACGTGGCTGAATATAAGCCACACATCGGTCGCAGAGTGTGGGCGCCAAAAAAAATCAAAAAATCCTGCCTAAACAATCGTGAATCAAAATGACAAAAATACCCCTTTTAAATGACGACTGCGACTTCTAGCATTGAAAAGTAAAAAAACATTCCATGGTCGCAGACTTAATACAGAATAAAGAATACCAGACAAAAAATACTACGTAGAGCAATGCGACCTCCTTCGGTACTGCGACCAAATTCGCAATCTTCTTTCTCATGCCTTATGTAAAAGAAGTAATTAATATTATATCTACCGTGATACAACACCAGTCTAGAAAAAAAGAGATGCACTAATATTAATCTCGAGAAAGGAAAGATGTGCACCATACGTAATCTAAATATATAGGCAAACAATTCTATAAAAAGTTAATTTGTACTTCGGATTCTCCAGCAATAAATCTTCAATTAAATATTTAATTTTTTTACCACTTCCTACCATACTCAACCGTCACCTGTAACAATTATTATTACTATTCATGTTCTTCCACAATATTGACCTTTATATAATGCTTGTAACTAATATATTATCTCATACCTAAAAAACTATAATTTTGCTCTTCCTTTTCAATTTGATTTCAAAAACTTCCAAAAAAAATTCATTCTTGAATCATGTCTTCCCCATCTTCTTCCTCTGAACACTTAGATTTCAACTTCAATCGTTCCCCCACCGGTCCTTTATCTTCAGGATATTCTAGTGAATCTGATACCAGTCTGGACTTCACTCCTTTTGACTATCTCACTACATCAAATAATGCATTAACTGATCCTCCTATTCATGATGATAATGAAGTTTTCATGTGGGTTAGTGAAGAAGACATTATTCCTCTGCCACTTGACGGAGACATGCTTGATGAAAGCATGTCCTCTGATGCTGTAGGCTCGCTTCCTAGCAACGGGTCAGACGAAGAGCTTGATAGAGACGATCCATTCTGGGAGTTCATCGGTGAAACAAAAAAAACCTCAAAAACAGCAAGATGATGAGGAAATAAGTGATGAAGAGGAAGAGCAGAAGAATGAAGACGATGAATCTACTTATGATGGTGATAATGACGAGGATTAGGATTTCCTGATCTTCTGATATTCAATTATATTTTGTCTTCTTTTAAAAGCTTTTAATTCTATTTTTTTTGTAAGGTCTATTTCTCACTATATTAACTTATAAGCTCTTTTAATTACATATCCAAACTGCGACTGCTGCTCTTAAACACTGCGACCATAGTCGCAATCCTACTACAAATGCAATTTATGGTCGCAGTTAATCATTTCTCAGTTCCCAATGCGACTTTGGTCGCAATAATGTACTGTTTTGGAGTTCAAAGTAATTTAAAGTTATAGTGTATTAACTTTTAAACTGTTTTGGATAACTGAACAGTCACCTAGGAAGTATACAATTTTTGGGAAAAGATAGAAAATATATTTGAGAGATATTCACGTGGTCCGAGAGCTTAAACCTTTTGGAATTCCGGGATTAAAAATATATAAAGGGTCATGAGCAAAGGATTAAAAACATATTAAGTTATTTTTGCTCAAACTCGTTACTCTCACTGTTCGGAAAATACATTCAAAAAATGTCTTCACCATCACCACCGTCTTCACCGGAAAGAAGCCAATACATTCAAACAATGTCTTCACCATCACCACCGTCTTCACCGGAAAGAAGCCAATCATCAAATGATGATTTTATGTTTAGTTCTGAAATAATGTCTCGCTACGGGTCAGAATCTGAGCTTGATACAGACGACCCTTTCTGGGAGTTCATTGATGAACCAAAACACAAACATGAAGAGGAAGAAAGCGACGATGAGACTATACCTGAAGAGGAGGAAGAGACAGAAGACGAAAGCATGACTCTTGACGATGAATCTGATTACGATGGTGATGACGACGATTAGAAGTTAAAAAATTGTATTTTGTTTTTCTTTTTAAATATATATAAATCTGTTTTCTAAAGTTAATTGTGTGAATTACATTTTTTACTACTATGTATTGGTTGAAATACTGCGACCATGGATGCAGACTTAATAAATACACTGCGACCTTGGTCGCAGTTGCTGGACTTTAGTCTTAATCAACAACAACACTGCTACCTTGGTCGCAGTTTCTGACCGTAGTCTTAATAAAATAAACTGCGACCTTGATCACAGTTGTTGGTGTTTAGTCTTAATAAAATACACAGCGACCTTGGTCGCAGTTGCTGGTCTTTATTCTTAATCAACAACATCACTGCGACCTTGGTCGCAGTTGGTGGTCTTTATAAATAATCAACAACAACACTACGACCTTGGTCGCAGTTGATGGCCGCAGTCTTAAAAAAATAATCTGCAATCTTGGTCGCAGTTGCTGGTCTTTAGTCTTAATCAACAACAACACTGCGACGAGGTGACACGTCATCGCAGCAGTTGCTTAGTCGCAGTTTTTGGTCGCAATGTCGACCCTGGTCGCAGTTGTTTCTGTTTGCACTGATAGTCTTATGCGACCTTGGTCGCAGTGTCGTCTCTGGTCCAAGTTGTTTTGTTTGCAATGCATGACTGCGACCAAAGGTCGTAGTTTATTAAAAAACAAATATGCTTTTTATTTATGTCCACGCATTTATCTCCAGGCATGTGAAAATGATACAAAATGATCTCTTATACAATAAGATTGAGTGTTACAATATAGCAGTACAAAGAAAACTAAACATCAAAAAGAGCCATTATTGACTAAGAGCAGTGGTGTTATTGAGGTCTTTTTATTTATGTCCAGGCATTTATCTCCAGGCATGTGAAAATGATACAAAACGCTCTCTTATACAATAAGATTGAGTGTACAATATAGCAGTACAAAGAAGATTAAACATCAAAAGAGCCCTTGTTGAATAAGAGCAGTGGTGTTATTGAGGTTCCCGTGTATTAAAAAACTGTGAACGTCGAGGACCATGACTTCTTCCCTTGTGGACGAACATCGATCAAGTTCACCGGCCAAAATATTCTCCCAGAGGCCCAGCGAACCTGAAAAAGGACAATCAAGCTTTGGGTCATCTTCGTGCATAGGGTCATCTTCATCCATGGAGGCAGGCCCCTGTTAGAGACTCTGAAGAAGGCGAAAATTCTCAGAGCAATTGCTCTCAAATGAAAACAGTCTAATTATGGGCTGTTAAAGGGAGAGTGTGAGCCCTATTTATAGCCAGCCCATAATAACCATAATTAATGGTTCATTAATCAGAACCGTCGGCCTTAATGGTCTCAATGAAGAGCCGACGCGTGGACAACAGCATCGGGAAACAACGAATGGTGCGGGTTCGTCAACGTAGACTTGACGTTAAAAAGATCTCATAAAATCTTTATGACAGGTCGCGTCTCACGGAGTGACTCCAAGTCGCATCAGACAACAGACAACTTTTCATTTTTCATTTAGATTCAAAAAAATGACTTAATCCAAAACAACACTTAATAAAACAACAACACGGCGACCTTGGTCGCAGTTGCTGGCGGCAGTCTTAAACCAAAACAGCAGTGTCGACCTTGGTCGCTATGCATGTTAATCTAAAGGAAAACACTTACTTAACGTACTGCGACCAAAGTCGCAGTCCATGTAATGCAACCTTAGATTGCAGTTGCTGGCCGTCTTTATCAATAACAACACTGCGACCTTGGTCGCATTTAACCATGTACACTGCGACCAAAGTCTTTGACTAAGGTCGCAGTTTAGATGTACAATGCGACCAAAGACTCTGACTACATTATATATAAAAAAAATAAACTATAAAGTAGAATTTTATCGCAGGCTGAAAACATTGATCTGAAAAGATTTTATATTTTCAAAAAAATTTATACCAGGCTGAAAAGGAGAAACTAGATCTTTCAAAAAAGAGGTAAAGAAATAAGGCGAAAAGTAATTTATATCCTATAAAGAGCGGCAAAATAAAAGGGGGAAAAATAATAATAAACAATAAGGAAAAGTTATCATAAGGGGTATTTGGTAATTTAACTTCTCCCTAAAAGCGGGCCGCAAGTCAGTGAGGTGACAAATTGAGCCACGTCACCGCAGGCTGAGAGAGTACTCTCAGCCCGCGGGTTGATATACATTTTTCTCATATATATATATATATATATATATATATATATATATATATATATATATATATATATATATATATATATATATATATATATATTCCAATCTTTTCTAATTTTCTCCCAAAATAATACCTTGATACATTATCATACGTATTTAATTTAGATTGTTAGGGTTAAGTTCTAAATTTCTTTGTGAAAGGAAACTTATTTATTTGGTGATTTATTTAATATGCAACTTATTTAATCCAACTCATTTCTTTTTCTTTTTTTTCTTTTTCTTTTTTTTTATATTCCAGAATTTCCTTAAAGTTTTCTATAATCTAATTGGGGTAATAAATCATTACTTATTTAGGTTTTATTTAACAAGGGTGTTGCAGTAATGATTCCTGGAAAATAAATCTAAGCATGGCAAATTAAATTTTATAGATATATTTTTTTCATACAATTTATTTTATTTGCACATATATTGGATAAGATCAAAATTCATTACAAGGAGAAGTTTAAGCATGGCATATCATTAATTTATAATTCATTTAATTATCTAAATCTTAGGGGAATTTACGTTTTATAAGAGGATTCTTAAACATGATAGATTATTAAATCTAGTTCAACAACTTAATCTAGATAGAAACAATTTAAATCATGATGCTTTAAAATTAAAAATTTTACTTCATAAAACTGGTAAAACCTACTTGGATAGATTCCCCTTCGTCTGCTCCTCAATCTCCAACTGCTCCTAATCTCCAACTGTTCCTCAATCTCCAAGCGGTTCTTCCGTCACGATCACGATCAGTTCCAAGAAACGGTGAAGGGATGAGGATGAATGATGGATTTAGACTTCTTTCGCTCTTTTTTTTTTTGTTGTTGTAAAGAACAGGATAAAAAGTTACGGTAATATAATAGGATAGAATCTTTTAGATTAGGATTTTTAGGAATCAGTTAGTTAGGATAAAAATTCAGGTTGTTAAGATAAGAGATCCCTAAAGATCTCTTGAGATCTTTCAGTTAGAAATTTGAATTTTAAATTTGACTTTAGGTTGTTTAAAATAATTTAGCTCTCTTACTTAACCACACGCCAATGTGGCATTATGGTTTAGATATTAAGATTTGTTACAAAGGAACGGAGTTCGAAACTTGGCATAAACAAATATATATATGTATTTATTTATTTATTTATTATTATTATTTTATTTTTTTTGTATTACAAAACAAGAGTATTACATATTATAAGTTGTAATTTCTCGGTGGAGGTCCCTTTGTGGAAGGTCATTGGTGGACATAGTGGAAATTCTTCTGTGTGAAGGTGGAGACGTAGAGCAGTGGCTCGAACCTCGAAACATATCCTTGAATTTGCGTTTGCATCTCTCTATCTCTTGACTCTCTACTCTCTTTATATCTTGCATTGTTAATATTGTTCATCCATATACATGCTTGATATTGTTTGTGTGCTCATACAGTAATCAACCAAGAGAGGTATTGAAGCACCTCAACTCATAATTTAGAGGAATCAGGAGGAGAAGTTTCAGAGCCTTTCACGGGAAATTCAGACTCACTCTTGGTTATACATTGTGTGTTAGTGTAAAAGTTTTTAATTCCACATTATTTATTATTAGATTAGCACTACACCTATTCACCCTCCCTCTAGGTGTATTTTTCAATATACATGTATGTGGGTTGGTTGTAAATATGAATACAGAGGACAATTGGACTAGTAATTGACTAAAATAAAGACAAACTATGAAATTAATAACTATAACACCAGTAATGATAGAAATAAGTATGTAGGAAACCGACGATTATGAAACCAGTGACAATATTAGTAATAAACTGTTTTATCAGGACAATGGAGATCCTTGTAAGGTTTGTAATTATAGATAGAAATAAGTAACGATAATGCAGGTGTTATAGAAACCTTTAGTGTTAAGACTGGTATTGGTGAAATCTGAGGTTAACACTAGAATGAATCAAATAAAAGAATTGTAGTCAATTCCTAATTGAATTAAGAATAACTATGATATAGAAATTGTTGATAATCCATATGACATCGAAATTATTGTGTAACTAATAACTTGTATGAACAGGAATTGGGGAATTTCTGATTTACACCGGTTATAACCAATAGGCAGTTTACTTGGTGATAAAAGAGAAATTGATAATGGAATTTAGATATTAATTAATTAATAAGAGATGAATAAGTAATATGATTAAAAAGATCAAATACGGGTGATATGAACCAGAACTTGACCAGTAAAATACTATGACTATTAAGACGTATGCATTATGTGTGTTTGATATCTTTTAGATACTATAAGAATTTCTTGAAACTATGATAATGAACTAAGAAGTAAAATCATATGAACTTAACTGTGTGTGACATATCAGTGTGGATTTGATCGTGTTTGTTATAATGAATGTGCATATGTATGTATATGGTAATTATATATGTAGTATTTGTTTATGCATACAAGTGTGTAACTATATGATGCATGTCATTTATTGCATGATGTTTATGTATTATCAAAGAAAGAGATCGGGTGGAACCGATAGGTCAGGAAATGGGGAAAATAAATTATCAGAGGAAGGGACCGGGTGGGACCAGGTGGAACCGGTGGTTGCGAAGATAAGGCAAAATGTATTATCAGAAGAAAGGACCAGGTGGAACCGATGGGTGTAAAGATGGGCAAATTGTATTATTGGAAGAAGGGACCGGGTTGAACTGGAGGTGATCGAAGAGGAGTATTGTTATTATTATTTCGGAAGTATGCTTGGCATAAACTTGGATGTCTTGATTTTTACTTGATTAATTAAAGGCATGCATGAATGGATGTGGTTATTGATGACATCCGGTATATGAATATGCTTGTTGTGTGACATCCGGTATATGAATGTGGTTATTGATGACATCTGATATATGGATATGATTGTATTGGTGAAAGCATTTTGAAATATAAGGCTTGAAATTGGGTTCAAGAGAATTTGTGGAGAATAAGTTCACCAAAAATTACATTATTCATCTAAATTTATCAAAAAAATTCCATTTTAGTGTATCATACATTATATATTACAGACTATTTGAGCGATAACTACATGATAATTCTGGTTCAAGATGAGAGGGGAACAATATACTAACATTTTATCCAAAAAAATTTATAAAAATATATTACAAAAGATTACACTTATTTAATTTTATATTCCAACAAATTTTAATTATAATTATAATTAATGTTGTGCTAGTTACAAACTTTTTCCATTACTTTTTATAATCAAATAGAATTTCCACTTATGAACCATCCCAAGAAGCTTAATAGATAAGGAAGAACACACTTTTTTCCAAAATTTTGTTCAGCCAATGTTGGCAGAACAGTGAACTTATGTTTAGTCATTTGTTGGCCGAACATTCTATATGAATTCAGCCAATAATGATCGAACACATACAAAATGCTTTGCCAACTCAAACCAAACAACTATCGAATGAACCCATCTCGACATAGTTTTTCTTGAGTGTAATCTGGATCGATTTAATTCAAAAAATTTGAGTTCAAACTACAATTTAACTACAATCTAACCCTGTTAATAATCTATCAACAATCAAAATCAATAAATCTACAAAAATCAAAAAACTCATGAATTAGAGACAAATTTGATATTTTACATTTAATGGGAAATACTTGGGCGGTAATTTTGGAATTAAGAAATTTTTGTAAAGAAGTTAGATAAAAAGGGTATTTTAGAGAACAGAGGCATGTCTTAATCAATTTTCAAGGTACACTAATCATGTGTGTGTCTTAATCAATTTGTTGTGCGTCAATATCCATGTCTAAAATTGATTAACACAACTCATTATTTAACACACCCACAAAATTGCTAAATCACCCTCCAAAATTACCCAAAATTACTCAAACTACCGTTACACCCTTAAATCAATTTTTTTTCTTTCAAATTGCCCCTAATCCCCTTTCCCGCCACTGGCTTTCCCCACCTCCTCCACCGCCCTACTCAATCTTAGTCCTAGGATTGATCATATTAGGGCCTTAAGATGAGAATCCAACCATCAGAGATGCCCGCTTCAACTCAATTTCAGTCCTTAGGATAGTAATGAAACCATATAGTGACTTGGTTGAGTTGAGTAGGAGAAAACAACAATTGAATTAGAATATAAGATGTGAACTGCAGGAAGGAAATAAGGATCTGCATAAAGGTCATCTCCAAAGGCTTTGGTATTGATAAGCACCATCCTGGCTCCACTTGTATCCAGAACTTTCATCCCATCCAACAGTCTCACAATGTCCCCAGAGCGAACACACACGATAATCTTCCCTTTGACCTTCTTCGAATCCAAAGACCCAAGAATGCAGGCGCGAGCGCTCTCTACTAATGCATTCGAAACGTTGGCATCTTCTGCGAGAATGATAAGCTTGAATGCTTTGAGACCCCTAGAAGAGAGGCTCTGACCCTGAATGTGCTTCTTGTAAACGAGTGACTGGTAGGAGCTAAAATCACATAGAGGAGGGGGAAGCTGGGGACAGCGAGGGGTGAGGAGGAGGAGAAGGGACGACGAGGACGGCGTCTGCGGCGATGGCGGTGGGGGAGGAGGCTGAGGGGACACCGAGAGTGAGATCTCTTTCTCTCCCCTCAAAATTGCTAAACACACACACGTGTCGATCTTGTTCTTTTCATAATAATGGTTATATAGTCTAACAAATTTTAATCTCATAAGTGAGTGTGTTAAGCACTTTTGTAAATGGGAATAACCGCATGCTGTAAAAATATTAAAAGGCGGTGAGATAAAGGCTCGGCTTTCCATATCTGACCCCTCATTTATAATTAATTATAGCTTTATACACTTCTTAGTGGTGAATAAGTAAATAATTAATAGTAATTATGTCCTTTTTTCTTCAAAAATATCAAGGAACAAGAAATACTTTGTCCCTCATAGGAGCCTTTTATTATTAATATGATAAAGATAATAAATGAGTTGTGCCAAATGAATTAAGAATATATAGTATTTTTTAGTGACAGAGAGTATATGTGAACTAATATAGATCCAGTTTTCTTATAGTTATTTCATCTATCATAACCGTATGTGGCTTCTTCAATTGGCTAGATTCATGCCTCAAAATATTTATAACGTTTTGATAATTTTTTAAAAATAAAATGTTGATGTTTTATTTATTTTTAAGTTATTTATTTATTATTTTTTTCTATAGGAATGCAATAAGGAATGTAATAAGAACAAGAGTTGAAATAATGTAAGAATGGAGAGGCCAAATCTCATCGATGTTTTGAAACATGCAACAACTATTGAGGTTTTTCAACCAATTTACCTTCCCCCCTCTCGCCTCCCCCGATAAAGTTGAAGTTGATGCTAGTTAACTATTTGAGATTCTGACTTCAGTAAATATATCCTTAAATATATCTATTTATTCTAGTAATGTTTTACTGACCAGTGGGTCCCATCACTTTTTTTTAGTTGGGCCTATCCAAAATTGGGTGCATGCAACGTTGCTCTTTAGTTTATCATGAGAGTGGTGCCAAGGCTCTTGAGTCACAACAAGGTCTGACATTGCAAATCCCCATTCTTGTTTGTGGTTCCCAAAAAAGTGTCAGTACTTAGTCCTATGTGACAAACTCATATAGAGAACAACTAAATACGCATATATGTAAAATATATAATTTAAGGATCTGTTTGGCTGCTGTAAGTTGTCGAAGTCGTAAGTGATAAACCCTTTTACAATTTTAAGTGAGTTTTACGCAAATAAGTTTACGGTATTTGATTAGTAATGTGGAATTGTAAGCGAGAAAATATATTGTATTTTACGGTATTTGGTTGGTAATGTGTAAGTCGTAAGTGAAAAATTGACAACAAAACTAACTGCTTGGTGATTTAAACATATAATATTAAAAATTATAAAATAATAAAAAATATTAATATTAAAAAAGTAAATATTAAAATATTAAAATATTAAATATTTAAAATAAATAAATAAATAAAAATAGTAAAATATCACTAATCTAGTAATAAATAATACTAAATCTAGGAATAAAAAAAGATTCTAGTAATAAATATTATTAGAATAATATAAAAATTAATTTAATAATTAAATTTAATCTAATAGTTAAAAAATATTTCTTATAATTTTAAAAATTAATCTAATAATAAAAATATTAATTTAATTACAATTATCTATCTACAATACAGATTTGTACGATCACAAAATTAACTGTTTGTACTGCAAGTAAGCTGTAAGTGAGATTTGCATAACCACAAAATTAATTGTCCAGAATGTAAGTGCTTATACGACTTACGATCCCAGACAAACACCATAAGTAGCTTTACTACAATTGCATTTATCACTTATGAGCCAATTACAAGAAACAAACACGCCTTAAGTGAATAGTCTTCATTTTGCTTCCCTGCAATTATTTACTAATCATGCAAACTGTGGGCCCCATATTAGGGAACACGTGGGGCCCACTTGCCTAGTGTGATTGCGAAGAGGGAGTGGTAAGTGGTAACATTGAGCCTAATTTGTTTATTTATTTTGGACTTTTAGCCAATTGTGAATGAGATCGAGCCTTCTTGTTTAATGCGTGACACTTTTTGTTACCAACGAAGGCCTAGATTAAATCATGATTTTAATTTTAGAAATTCTCATACATGACACAGAATTAATATGTGACAACTAAAACAATGGAAAAATCAAAAGAGGGGACTAGTATTCGCTTAATAATTGCTTAATGTGTGAGCTTCCATTCTTTTTAACTAAATGTGTGAGCTTCCTTTCTTTTTCTTTAACCATATATTACTTTGATTTTTGGAGATCATTTTTTTCCTCCTATAGAAAGCAAAAACATATAATTTGGTAAATTAAAAAATTTCTTTTTAGTAAAAAAATTGAGATGGAATCAAATTAAAGATTTATGTTGCCCATGTCTCTAACTACTATATGTTACTATATTTTTTCTAGAATTCTGTAAAATATTATTTCTAAAATCTCAAGAGTCTAGTTAATTCTAATCATGCTCTAATTCCTCTTAAATATTGTAGACTTTCTAAATAAATGCAATTAATTAACATTGATTCATTCTGTAAATAAAAGTGGAAAAAACTTTATCAAGATCAATTTAAAGGAAACTCATCCACTTAGAATTCTTTTTTAATTAAAACAAAATTCCTCACATTAGAATTTCAATCTAAATAGGATTTTGTTGTCCATATATATTAACCATTGATGGTAGTTCAATCTTTAAGGCAGATAAATAATAAATTCTCCATCTTTCTACTTACAACTTTCTGTTTTTTTCTTTTGAGAAATTTTCTTGAGTATCCTGGATCATTGAGTCTAAAGCAAGGCAGCAAGGAGGAGGCAAATCATAACAAAAGAGTTGCCATCTGATATCATCTTTGAGATCCTACTACAGCTATGAATGAAGCCTCTTCTCAAGTTTTGCTACTTTTCAAAATCATGGTAATCTCTCATCTCCAGCCCGTGCTTTCAGAAATCCCATCACCCACTGGTCCAGACAAAACCCTCTCCATTTATCTAACCATAGTGCACAAATACATGCCCTACTCACTAGATAAAGAGGGAAAGATCCTTAGAGTACTTATTCAAAAGCGTCGACTTAGAGGATCCTCTACGGCCGGTGGCGTTTGGATACGTTGCTTCCCCCTCAGGGTACAAGGGCTTCCGTATAGGGGTGCCACCGGATACGGATTATCCGCGGATATCCGCATCCGAATCCGCCTCCAATCCGGATACGGATATCATTTTTTCACATCCGTCAATATTCGTATCCGTATCCGTATCCGAAAGGTAGGTGCGGATACAGATATGGTAAAAGTAATATCTTATTCGTATCCGATCCGATATCCGAATGTTGCGTGCTTCATAATGATATCGGTATGGAGAAGACTATTCTTCAATGGAATAAGCATTAAATTTTGATATTTTGAGTTAGTGAAAAAGTAATAGTGGAAAGTAATCGATTCTTACAAGAGCACCACAAGATATTTTGAGTATTTCAACATCAATCATGGCATCCGAATCGGCATTTAGCACCGGAGGACGTGTAATCTATTGTTATAGAAGTCAAATGTCAATGAATACGATGAATGTATTGATATGTACACAATAATATCATAGTATGTATCACATTTAATATTGTAGTAGATGAGATAAAAAGTAATATAAGTATTTCTGTTTAATTTATCTTTAACCATATCCATTTTTAACATATCCGATTAGTATCCGCATCCGATCCGCTAATATCCGATTTATATCTGATATCCGATTTTGACGGATACGGATATCATTTTTTCACATCCGTCAATATCCGTATCCGTATCCGTATTCGAAGGTTGGGTGCGGATATGGATATGGTAGAGGTAACATCCGATCCGTATCAGATCCGATGGCACCCCTACTTCCGTATCATATGCTTTTGCGGATATTACAATACTTGCAAGGTCTTCACGCTTGCCTCTGATAGCTGGCATCCTGTAGAAACCCTAATGTCAAGGACATTGCAGATGACATAACAGTGACAACTTATGAGCTAGAGTATAATTGCGTATTTAGATTTGATCTCGAGAAAGAAGAGTGGTTAGGGCTTCCGCTTCCGGAGGCAGACAAGTTCATTCCTCACGACGAGGTAGAATCAATATTTTCTCTGGAGCAGGCAGTGGGAGTGCTCTGTCTAACATGCGTGGTACCCTTCAAGAGGTTGGAAAATATGGTTGCAATAGGACTACAGAGACAACAAACACTACTTGTAGGTGAAGGAGTATAACATTGATATCTCAAAGTTGAACGTTAATGTTGCCAATCCTTTAGCGATTAAGGATAATGGAAGAGTTATTCTACAGTTAGGTGAGTTCCCATATTATAATTGCGTCGGAGATTTTCCGGCACGGTTGATCGAGTGATCAATTTCACAACATGGGGAACAAGGGTAAATGCAGAGATACGTGAACAGAGAAAAAACAAAGACACATGATTTTACGTGGAATCCAGTTTGGGAAAATCACAGGAAGGAGGGAGAGAAATCACTGTTTTCAAGAGGATACAGTGAACTTAGCAGAGCTAATACTCTATGAAAGTACACCTAGAGGGGGGTGAATAGGTGTAAGGCTAATTGATTAGTATCTAATTTTGCATAATTTATACCACATCTTCACATTTATTTCGTATTAAATTCTGCTAATAAAGCTTTGTTTGCTTGATTCTAGGTCCATGGTGTGCAATGAAGAAGAAGACCCTAAATCACCATTTAATTTGTGATTAAAGGCTTATTAAGATAGCCATTGACCTAGGAGGCTGATTCTGTCAAAAACAGGGGTTGCAAACCAGAAACCGGGTACAGGAGCTGACAGGGAACAAACAAGACAGCGCGCGGCTCGAAGCGCCACGCGCGCGGCCACTTTATGGCCGCGGCCGCGCTTCGGGCCAGGGTTTGTCCCCTGGCCCCCCTCTTCCCTGGTGTCTATAAATACCCCCCTGGGGCTTTCAGAAGGGAGATATACAGAGTTTAGGGTAGTTTTTCATTCCATATTGTAGTTTAGTATAGGTTAGGTTAGTTCTGTTTAGGTTAGGTTAGTTCTTCTTCTTCCCCTTTGTATTTTCCATTTATTTTAGATCTTGTATTAGGAGAAAGAGTGATACATGAGTGGAATGCAAGAGTGCTTGTAATAGAAGGTGACAAGTTATGAAATGTGCTCTCTTTACCTCTCATTATTTTCTATCTAACTTCTTTTACATGTTTAGCTAGTCTTTTCTCTCATGGCAACTAACTACTAACCACCAACTAGTCTAACTTCTTATTTGATAATCCACATGAATCTAATAGCCTTGATTTGGCCTTGCTCTTGCAAGAGCCATTGATGGCTCATGATGATGGATCTAACACTCTAACTTTCTAACCACTAACAAGCTAACATTACTTTACTTCATGCTTGCTATTATTGGGTTTTGATGATTTAAGTGTAGCTTGCACTTGTTTGTTGAGTTGGGTTGTGATGAGTTACATATGGGTCATGCTTTGAATCGCTCTTGAACCAAGGACTAGTGATGGCCAATGATACATGTGAGGCAACTATCACTAAGAGGTTAGCGTGTTGGTGGAGTCATTAGTAGTTAGTAGCCGTGGGTTTTCTTTCTCTTTCATTTGTTTTAGATATACAAACAAAAACACAAACATTTTATCTTCTATGTTTCCCACTTCTTTGTGTTTCACCGTACACTTCTCTTTTCATCCTTTGTTTCTTTTCTTTTCATTCTTTAAAACATTGAAGAACTTTTTAACAAACACGTGAATCAACCGGTAAAACTTCTATCGCCTCCCGTCCTTATGGATTCGACTCATTTTAGCCTCTATGCTATAACGGAAGTATCGAGGAAGCCAAAGCACACACTTTAAATATCAATTTCAAAACATACACTTTTTGTGCGCGGTTTTTCCCCGATCAAATTTTGGCGCCGTTGCCGGGGATGGGAACGGTTTGATTTCACATTTTTGTTAACTTTTTTTTTTTTGGTGTGCAGGTTAAATTTTTAGCATTGCAGAAGTCCACACTTGCTCTTGTGTGGTCGGGTAATTCTTATATATTCTTATTTTCTGCTGCTAATTTTTTTATATTACCTGTACACTGTAAATAATTTTAAGAACTAAAATATGAAAATTGGATGCTTTAAAACTGTTTAGACATTTGCATCTAGGCACGTGTCAATTTTCATTCCAATATACTGTATTTGATTTCTTGTATTATTGTGATATTGATAGGAGGTGTACATATTGCATTGCATATAGTATAGGACAAACACTTCAATGATTTACTCACTTTTTTGTGTTCATTCTTATCTATATTGCACACTTGCACAAATTAAACTTAAGGGCAAAACCCAATACGACATAAGGTGGGGAAGTCTTACCCTCCCTTAGTCCACAAATCACCTCCCCACTCACACAACCCAAGCCTAAATAAAACTTGCTAGACGTTAGCCCCTAGGGACATCTCGGACTCATTTAAGAGATTGACCTAAGGAGGAAGTTGTTAGAAGTTGACTCTTGCCAAATCGGTGTCTAAGGTTGGGGATTGAGAGGCGAAACCTCGAAGAACAGTGGTTTGGCATAATTAGGCCCGTTGCTCCGGCACGGATACCTCCCACTGATCTTGCCCCTACCTGACCGATTAACTCGTGGTCAGCTTCTAACAACAGACCCCCCGTGGACAGTCGAACCAGTTAGGAGTCGTCTAGGTCTAAGTCAACCCTAGCATAGGCTTATTTCTTTTCTTTTTCTTTGTTTGTTTGTTTGTTGTTTATTTTTTTTCTTTTTTGTATACTGTGAAATGGATTTTAACAACAATAATTCTTCCAATCATAATATGAATCCATATTTCACTCCGACCTCATTTGACTCGGATAACTCTGATCCAGTTATGTACAACATGAACCAACTCTATATGCCGGGTTGGGATTATCCGACTCAATATGACCCGTACCCCCAATCTTATGACCATAATTTTCAAAATAATTACAACTCTTCAAAGAGTTCATGGGGATTCAACTCCCCTGAGTCCAATTTTCAATCACCTTGTCCACAATTTTCATTCCCCGATTTTGGTTCATATACTCCTTTTCCTGTTCCACAAACCGAAGAAAAATCATCATTGGAAAGGAATATGGAAGAGTCCCTATAACAAGTTCAAAATTTGCTAAATTCACAATCCTTCCCACACCCAACTCCACATACCCCTTTTCTAGAGCCTCCAATTGAGGAAGAATTTGAGTTAGAAAAGCATTTGGAAGTCTTTTGTGAAAGAATGCAAAACATGTTGGACTCATCCTCTCAACCAAATTTTCAAGAGTCCTACTCATCTTTTTCAGTCTCACCAATTCAAAATGAACAACCATCAATACTGGACTTGAGTATGGAGCCCTGGCGTGAGTCCAATCTGATGGACTCACAATTTCACCATAATTTTCAAAATCAACTTCCATACTCATTTTTTTCAAGAACCAATTACAAAGAGTATGGAAGACATGATTCCGAATCCAAATTCTGTTACAAGGCCTATCAGTAGATTAGACGCACTTATGAGCGAATTGATCAATGAGAGTGAGGACAGCCTTTCTTGTCAACCTTTGACCGATCCTTATATCCCTAACTCTACTGATTGGACCCATGAATCATGTCATTTTGAAAATCCAGCTTCAATTTCAGAACATACATTTGAACTTAACCACGCTCCAAGTTATGAAAATCACCTGGACATTCAGGCAAGTTATCCCTTTCCTGAAATTGGAACCGAACCTGACTGTGATCCTGAACCTCATGTTAGTAATTCCATTTCGCTTTTTGATTCAATAATGGCTCCGGTATCTTTACCAGATTTTTTCTCTATTCTGGAGTCAACATTGAATCCTGTACCAGTACATCATGAAATGGAATCACCAATTTCTCATGATCACACTTCATTCATAGGGAAAGTGTGTGAACATCAATTCTTTAGTTTGGACCCTATTTTTGAACCAATTTCGACTCTCATTATTGACTCTCGACTTGAGCTGAGTCAACTTCCCGAGTCGGTATCGGTTTTTATTCCTGATCCCTTTGAGTCCAAATCCATCATTTTCAAAAATCACACTCATTGTTGGACAAGAATGTTGACAAAAATGACTCAATAATTATTTTTGAAAATTGAAAATTAGATGGGGATAATTTTTTAAATAAGACCATTCAGACCATCATTCTTTTACTGGGTCATATTAGAGAGGTCATTGGTGGGTTCCTACAAGATCCACGGTATTTTGATTGGGTCGCAACGCTTGGCCCAATCAGACCACCACCGGAGCCACCCCCTTGAGGTAATCTTCCTTCCCTCTCCATTTGTTTCATGTATTTACACATTCATGATGTATTGAGGACCATGCATGTGATAAGTGTGGGGGAGGGTTTACTAACATAGTTAGTTTTATATTTTCTTTCTTTTACACTTCTTTTTAATTAAACAAAAAAAAATCTTTTATATAAAAAATTTTTTTTCTGTTTACAAAACTTTTTGAAACAAGATAAATAGTCTTGATTTATTTTAAGAAAATTAAGATTATCTTAGGAATTAGGAAGACCTAAAATTATGAAATTTTAAACCGAGTCAAAATAATAGATCTTGTTTAAATTTTAGAATAAGAAAGTAAAATTGAAAAGATAACTTGATCTTGAATTTTTTGCCTTAGATTTATGCACTCCACACTTACACAATTTTTAGGATTAAAACAAAGACTGAAAATGCCATAAAAAAAATTTATGATAATAAAAATCACTTATTGAAGTTGGGTAATTATGTCTCAGGAAGCATGATTATTCACACCTAAAACGGTGGATAAAAACATAGATAATTCCCTTTAGTTTTTTGGCCTTGTTTACTTGAGTCCTTAAGTCCGAGGGATGTTTTCTCATCTGGTGCCCTAAGACCATCTGGTTTGGGAGTCACCGGCTAAAGGCTCACTACCCGGGTAAACAAGAAAGCCTAAGAAAACTAAGGGAAGAAAAAGAAAAAATAAAAATAATAAAATAATATACATATATAAACAAATGGCATGAAAGTTAGAGTCGATATCTCAAAAATCTTCACAGTTCACAAAGTGCATATTTTTCTAAGAGTTTTATGAAAGATCAAAGAGTCAATTCATTTTAAATTCTTACATTTAATTTATAACAAGATTTTTTGCATTTTAACTTAGTTTAAGAAAGAACAATTTCTAGTTAACTTCTGACCTTGGATCACTTATATTTTCACAAAAATACTTCAAACACTTTTCTCTATTTCAAATTGCGTTTTCAAAATATTAACATTTAATTTCTTTCTTTATAGATTTTGTGGGTGTAATCCGCTGAAAACCCTGAGGAGACAAAACTCCTCCTCTAAGGAAAACTTAGAGGTTTAACAGCTTGTTGCACATGCTCAGTGCAATCGCGTCACCTGCGAAAGTGGTGTAATAATATTCTTATTTTTGTTTTGCTCAGGACGAGCAAAAAGATAAGTGTGGGGGTGTGATTAGTATCTAATTTTGCATAATTTATACCACATCTTCACATTTATTTCGTATTAAATTCTGCTAATAAAGTTTTGTTTGCTTGATTCCAGGTCCATGGTGTGCAATGAAGAAGAAGACCCTAAATCATCATTTAATTGGTGATTAAGGCCTATTAAGATAGCCATTAACCTAGGAGGCTGATTCTGTCAAAATCAGGGGTTGCAAACCAGAAACCGGGCACAGGAGCTGACAGGGAACAGACAAGACAGCGCGCGGCCACTTTATGGCCGCGGCCGCGACCGCGCTTCGGGCCGTGGTTTGTCCCCTGGACCCCCTCTTCCCTGGTGTCTATAAATACCCCCTGGGGCTTTCAGAAGGGAGATATACAGAGTTTAGGATAGTTTTCATTCCATGTTGTAGTTTAGTTTAGGTTAGGTTAGTTCTTCTTCTCCCCCTTTGTATTTTCCATTTATTTTAGATCTTGTATTAGGAGAAAGAGTGATACATGAGTGGAATGCAAGAGTGCTTGTAATAGAAGGTGACAAGTTATGAAAGGTGCTCTCTTTACCTCTCATTGTTTTCTATCTAACTTCTTTTACATGTTTAGCTAGTCTTTTCTTTCATGGCAACTAACTACTAACCACCAACTAGTCTAACTTCTTATTTGATAATCCACATGAATCTAATAGCCTCGATTTGGCCTTGCTCTTGCAAGAGTCATTAATGGCTCATGATGATGGATCTAACACTCTAACTTTCTAACCACTAACAAGCTAACATTACTTTACTTCATGCTTGCTCTTATTGGGTTTTGATGATTTAAGTGTATCTTGCACTTGTTTGTTGAGTTGGGTAGTGATGAGTTACATATGGGTCATGCTTTGAATCGCTCTTGAACCATGGACTAGTGATGGCCAATGATACATGTGAGGCAACTATCACTAAGAGGTTAGCGTGTTGGTGGAGTCATTAGTAGTTAGTAGCCGTGAGTTTTCTTTCTCTTTCATTTGTTTTAGATATACAAACAAAAACACAAACATTTTATCTTCTATGTTTTTCACTTCTTTGTGTTTCACCGTACACTACTTTTTTCATTCTTTGTTTCTTTTCTTTTCATTCTTTAAAACTTTGAAGAACTTTTTAACAAACACGTGAATCAACCGGTAAAGCTTCTATCGCCTCCCGTCCTTGTGGAGTCGACTCGTTTTAGCCTCTATGCTATAACGGAAGTATCGAGGAAGCCAAAGAACACACTTTAAATATCAATTTCAAAACATACACTTTTTGTGCGCGGTTTCCCCCCGATCACTAATCTAATGACAAATAATGCGGAATTAAAACTAAATGCAACACACTTAGTGTAACCAAAGAGTTTAGCCGAATTTCCGGTGAAGGGCGCTGGACTATCACCTCTAAATTTCTCTAAATAAGAGTTGATGTGCTATGTAAAGCTCTATTGGTTGAACACAAGTATGGGCACACACAATCAACACAAGTATATATATATGATATGAACAATATGAATCAATGCAAGGCACAATATAAGAGAGAGAGTTAGAGATAGTGGATCAAACGCAAAACACCAAGATATGTTTCGAGGTTCAAGCACCCAGCTCTACGTCCCCACTTTCACACAGAAGGATTTTCACTATATCGTCCACACAGGACTTCCCACACAGGGAACCTCCACTGAGGATTTGGGCAAATACAACTGGGGAGTACACAACTTCTCTCTCAACAAATATAACCTCTCACTAGAGGCTAGGCACAAAGCCAACATAAGATCAACCTCTCACTAGAGGGATACCAACAAACTCAATCACCTCTACACTTAGAGGGATGGCACTTAGCCAAACAAATATCAACCTCACACTTGAGAGATAAGACACAAAGTCACAACTCTAACAATCACCTCTTCACTAAGAGGGATACCAACACAACTTCCACGATCACCTCTCAATGGAGGGATACCAATAACTCAAGGAAATGAGGTTTACAACACTTGGTGATCTCAAAGACCACAAACCAAATCATTCTCACAAAACAATGATCCTAGATAGATAGGATAGATAGATAGCTTAAGTGTGAGAAAATAAAATGTTTGGAACAAAGAAAAATACTTGGGAAAATCTCCAAATAGATATTGAAATTTAGATCAAAAAACCAATTCCCAAAAGGCTATTTTCTTTTGACTTTCCAACACTTTAAAAACTAATAAAGATTAAACTTTTGAACCCAAAAAACTTTTGCTTGAAAACCACTTAAAGATGTGAAAAATTTCTCTCTCAAAATCTTGGTGAAAACAGCTCAAGAATGGAGTATTTATAACCCCTTATAAATCTGCCCGTTGGCAGTCTGGCAAAGGGCATAACTGCCCTTCCGGTTGATCGGGCGATCGACCGGCAAACGGTCAAATTTATGACCGCTGAGCCACCGGTCGACCGGCAGGTCGACCGAAAACTGAAAACAGAGAGCAGAGCTCTCTGTCGGTTGACCGGGCAGTCGACCGGGGCCATTTCCAGAGAGCTTGCAGAAGCTCTCTGGTGATCGACCGACCCGGTCGACCCGCCTCCAGCCTAGGCTGTGTGCACGTTCTGTGCACGTCGGTCGACCAGACCGGTCGACCGGCAGACAGCCATGTCAAAACTTTAAGGGATTGAAAACTTGGGTTTTTGACTTCAATTAAATCCCATAAAATCACATAAATTCCACAAAAATTAATTCTTATAAGATCTTTGAAATACAAATATGTGTGAGTAAAATTCAACACATATTCTAAACAATTTGAACCATTTTTGTGTTCTTGAAAATTTGCCTAAACCAAAAACCGTATTTCCAAAAAATTAGGATTTTGAAATGGAAAATCGTTTTCTCTAAAACTCATGTAAATACAAAAACATGATATTGAAATAACTTTGAAGCATATTGTATATGAATAAAATCCAATATACATGAAAGATATTATATCTATATTTTTGACATTAAATCAAAAAATAAGTTTTGTTTAAATACAAAACTCCAACTCATGAAATAGACTATCAAAGTAAGTTTTTCTAAATAGATGAAGCATAGATGTATATAGATCAAATCTAATATACATTAAACTATGTAAACTTGTTTTGATTTATCTATTCATGAAAATCATATATATGAAAAACCGAAACCGGTTAAACCGAAAACCAAACAAATTGAAACTTTAAACAAGTGTGTGTATGTGAACTTGAGCATATCAACACTATCTAATATTTATAATGATCTAAACACAATTTTAAACTAAATAAACTGAGGTCTTCTTGTAGAACTTCGTCTCCAAGTCGACTCGATCCAAACGCGATCCAACGAGCTTGACTCCAACCGAGTGCTAGATGCGATCTTGACGCGCGAGCTCTTGAATCACCATGTGAAAGCCTCAAAACTCCTCTGTTGAAGCTAATCACCTACTAATATCTTCATCAAATATCTGAAACTAAATATCACAAGATTATTAGTAAACAATAACTACATGAGTTAATCATCATCAAAACTAGAGTGAAGGGCCTCTGGGCCAACAATCTCCCCATTTTTGATGATGACAAAACTCATGGATTTATATATGCATGGATTAAAGCTAAGTTTCATAGAAGCTCCCCCTTAACTCATGCATAACAATAAACATTAAAGATATACCGTGAATGCTCAACATAAATATGCATAAACATGATATTTGATACCAATGAAATAAACATGCTCTTGATACCATCAAAACATGCTCTTGATACCAATCGTAAAGGGTAACAAATTAAACAAACATGCATATATAAACACTCCAAATTTCTCTGCCCCTTTTTGTCAATTCATCAACAAAGGGGTACAAACACTAAAGACATAAATAATATTTTTCTTCCTTTTTGCATAAATCAAAACAATAAAGGTGTATATGCTATATACATTCATGAAGAGGAGAGACGTGAAGTAACTCCCCCTGCATACATGCATTTATATGAAAAGAGATGACTAAACCCTAACCACATAAAGCATAATATATAATATATAAAAGGAGATGTGAAGCTCCCTCTACACATGTGTAAGACATAAAGAAGAGCGGTGAAGCTCCTCAATATGAGATACACTCAACATGAATCTATATATAGAGAAGATGTTAAGCTCCCCTTGCATATAAGCGATACATATCAAAACTTTTGATACCAAATTATGATACCAATTGAAAATAAAATTTTTTTAAGATACCAAAAGATATTAATTGAAAATATCTTGTAAACTTTTGATACCAATAGAAAATGAAACACTGTATGTTTTGATACCAATTAAAATATATATGTATATTGTAAATCATGATACCAATTGTAAACATTTTGTAATTTTGATACCAAATGAGAATATGTTATAATTTTAATATCAATTGAAAGTGAAAACCAAATATTTTTATGTAAACATAACTCATTTCAATATAGATACCAATTTAAAATGAAATATGATACCAATTTAAAAACAAACCAACTATTTTGTTAAACAATTTATTTTGCAATAAAGATACCAAATTTTTAGAATAAAGCCAATTTAAAATTTTTGATACCAATATTGAAAATGTTAGCATATTCTAAATTAAAATATTTTTCATTAAGAGCATAGGAAACCAATTGAAAAATAATATACCAAATAGTAACATTTTTTCATCATAAAGAATGGGAGTAAGATACCAATTGAAAATACGATCGATTGAAAACTAAAACAAGAAGTTTTCTCCCTCTTTATGAAATACCAATGAAAATGATGCATAAGCTTGTATAAAATACCAATTTGAAAACTAATAGTCATTAAGGAGTAAATCAAGCTTAGCATAAACATAATTTGTGCTTTAAGATGTAAAGATATAGTAAACACAATCAACTCATATATATATATATATATGAAAAAGTAAATACCAATAGAAATTGATACTTTTTGAAATTTTGAAGTATACATATATCAAAAACCAAAGATGAGTATGCAAACATGAAAATATCAATTGGGATACCAATTGAAAATATGATGAGGATCAAGTGTATAACTCATGCTACCTCTCTTTCATGCACATATTTAAATAAATTTTCAATTAAGAGCATATAAGGCATGGTCGCCCATCCAATCGCCTTTGGGATGGTGGGTTTTCAAAAATAGGATTTGAAAATAATTTTACACGATTGAAAACTCTACCAATTGAAGAATAATGACTAGTTTAAAGATAATTTTGAAAACTAGTGCGAATCCTTCAAGTAAGGAATAAAATAAGAATATATTTCATGAGAAATATGTAAGTCACACGATCATCAACACTCAAAATCTATAAAGCACATATCATGCTTATGAAAACAAAGTCATGAGAAAACATCAAGTAAAGTGAGTGTATAAGAGTCATGTGAAAAGCATGATCATAGAACTAGGCAATGAAGCTCAAGATGAAATTCTTTCTCAAAAACGTGAAAATCATCAAAATTAAATAGGCTTCAAGGTATATGTATGTTTTAACTAAATCTAAAGGCAAACATACACATCCCTAAAAACAAATGAGTCCATAATAAAAATTTGCATGAAAAGTAAATGACTCAAGGGTATACATGTATATCCAATAATTTTAGACAATTTAACATACACATGAAGATAACATACAAAAACATGTACAAATTGGGAATACAAGTTTAAAATGCATGAATCATCAAAATTTGGCTATACTAGTACATCTAATGAGTACAAATGATCAATTTAAGCACAAACATATAATAATCAATCTGTGGCTCATTAGTTGTATAAGTTTATATATCCAAGTTTTAATGAAGGCTACATTTAAATAAGTAATTAAAACATGAAGTGCAAAAATCAAAAACAAAAACTCATATGATCATTAAGGTAAATGCACGTGCTATTAGAGCTATGATAAACATAATAGCTAAATTATGGTGAGAATACAAAATATGGGTTCATATAAACATGAGTGTATCTCAATTACTATACATGTATATCAATAGTCTAATTTACATGACATTTAACATAATGAATATTAAAACATGAAAACCAATACATACTAAAAATGAATAATCTAAAGGCATGTAAATATAAACAAAGAGTAAGAGATTGTTACAAAACCATTAGGGCACATCTCTATATCTCCAAATCATGGTGGTCCTTCCACCAAACTCCCCTTGAAAGTGATCCATCTAAAATTGTCACCGTTTAGCTCGGAACGCATCCACCTCAAGGCACCAATACCCTCACGTCGAGTGAGAGCCCACACCTACATCAAATAAAATAGCAGTGGTCTTTGGTACTCATACTCTATTGGGTCCATGGGGGTTAGCACCTTTCCTAACCCAAACAAATCTATTTGCTAAATTTACATTATGTACTCGATCATAACAAAACTTAGCAAGGTGGACCTTATGTCCACAATGTGTACATGTGTACACATGAGTATACATAGTGTTGTGTGTGTGAACGTGGGAAGCATGTGTATGCTGTGTATGGTGTGCATGCATAGGTGGAACTTGTTTCTTTCGAAACATGGATTCCAAACGTGTGTGGTTCATGGCACATTGCTCAAAATGGAGCCCAAACAATCAACACTCTTCTTTAAAATATCTATATCATTTTCAATAATAGTAGAAGAGGTAGAGCATGCAATAGATATGCTAGATGATGAAGCTACACTAGCATGGCAAACATGTGAGTCAATATCATTTTTCAAAGAAATATTTTTCTTAGAAATTAAATCTAATTCCTTTGAAATAGAAATAATTTTGTTTTCAAAGAATCATTTTCTTTAACAAAAAATCAAGTTTTGAAGATATAAACTCATTTTTCTTCAAAACATTTTCACAATCATTTCTATTTTTCAAAATTTTGTTTTCATTAAGTGCAAGTTCAAGTTGGGATTTCAATGAGTCACATTCATTTGAAATCTCAACCTTCTCTTGCAAAGCCAAATCAAGTTTTGAAACCAAATTCTTATTTTCTTTATTAAGTCTAAAACTTTTCTTTTTCAAAGCTTTATATTTTTTAAATAATTTTTCACAAACAATGAAAAATTCTTCATTTAAAGCATCGGCATCAACTAAATCATCACCAGAAGAACTAGCATAATCATCTAGGTGAGTTTCTGAATTACCTCAAGGGAGTCATTCCCTTGGACCATATAGTATTGTTATTCGGATTCTCCTCCACTAGATTCTATCTCCACATGATTCATCTTTTGGAGCAGGGAGAGGTCAACGTGTTCCACACTGCAAAGGCGGAATCACAATGAGAAATCATACATAAATATTCTTTATTAAGCGTGCTTCTAAGTGCCGTTAGGGCTTGTGCATTGGCCTCTATATGCTTGCTATTATCAAGATAAGATTTTTTGGTAGAGGCAAGGAAAACATGCAATCCTAGGGTTTTTAGGTACATACTCATTCTAAGCTTCCACATATTGATGTTAGAAACATCAAACATGGGAGGTGCAAGATAATCCATGAGTGTGTGAAAACAAATAAGTGTGCAAATGCAATTACTAGATTAGCAATCAAGATCTCACTCCTAGGTGGTTAAACCTAATATCAGGAGCGTAGCCTTTGATACCAATTGAAAGTACACCTAGAGGGGGTGACAGGTGTAAAGCTAATATAATGACAAATAATGCGGAATTAAAACTAAATGCAACACACTTAGTTTAACCAAAGAGTGTAGCCGAATTTCCGGTGAAGGGCTCTGGACTATCTCCTCTAAATTCCTCTAAATAAGAGTTGATGTGCTATGTAAAGCTCTCTTGGTTGAACACAAGTATGGGCACACACAATCAACACAAGCATATATATATATATATATATATATATATATGAACAATATGAATCAATCAAGGCACAATGTAAGAGAGAGAGTTAGAGATAGTGGATCAAACACAAACATTAAAATATGTTTCGAGGTTCAAGTACCCAGCTCTACGTCCCCGCTTTCACACAGAAGGATTTTCACTATATCGTCCATACAGGACTTTCCACACAGGGAACCTCCACTGAGGATTTGGGCAAATATAACTGGGGAGTACACAACTCCTCTCTCAATAAATATAACCTCTCATTAGAGGCTAGGCACAAAGCCAACACAAGATCAACCTCTCACTGAGGGATACCAACAAACTCAATCACCTCTACACTTAGAGGGATGGCACTTAGCCAAACAAATATCAATCTCACACTTGAGGGATAAGACACAAAGTCACAACTCCAACAATCACCTCTTCACTAAGAGGGATACCAACACAACCTCCACAATCACCTCTCAATAGAGGGATACCAAAACTCAAGGAAATGAGGTTTATAACACTTGGTGATCTCAAAGACCACAAACCAAATCTTTCACAGAAAACAATGATCCTAGATAGATAGGATAGATAGATAACTCATGTGTGAGAAAATAAAGTGTTTGGAACAAAGAAAAACACTTGGGAAAATCTCCAAATAGATATTGAAATTTAGATCAAAAAACCAATTCCCAAAAGGCTATTTCTTTTGAATTTCCAACACTTTAAAAACTAATAAAGATTAAACTTTTGAACCCAAAAAAACTTTTGCTTGAAAAAACACTTAAAGATGTGAAAATTTCTCTCTCAAAATCTTGGGGAAAACAGCTCAAGAATGAGGTATTTATAACCCCATATAAATCTGCCCGTTGGCAGTCTGGCAAAGGGCAAAACTGCCCTTCCGGTCGACCGGGCGGTCGGCCGGCCAACGGTCATTTTTATGACCATTGAGCCACTGGTCGACCGGCCGATCGATCAGAAACTAGAAACAGAGAGCAGAGCTCTCTATCGGTCGACCGGGGCCATTTCCAGAGAGCAGAAGCTCTTTGGCGGTCGACCGGCCTTCAGCCTAGGCTGCGTGCACGCTCTGTGCATGTCGGTCGACCAGACCGGTCGACCGACTTCTGCCTCAGTCGACCGGTCCGGTCGACCGGCAGACAGCCAGGTCAAAACTTTAAGGGATTGAAAACTTGGGTTTTTGACTTCAATTAAATCCCATAAAATCACATAAATTCCACAAAAAAATAAGTTCTTAGAAGATCTTTGAAATATAAATATGTGTGAGTAAAATTCAACACATATTCTAAACAATTTGAACCATTTTTGTGTTCTTAAAAATTTGCCTTAAACCAAAAATCGTATTTTCCAAAAACTAGGTTTTGAAAAGGAAAATCGTTTTCTCTAAAACTCATGTAAATAAAAAACATGATATTGAAACAACTTTGAAGCATTTTGTATATGAATAGAATCCAATATACATGAAAGACATTATATCTATGTTTTTGACATTAAATCCAAAATAAGTTTTGTTTAAATACAAAACTCCAACTCATGAAATAGACTATCAAAGTAAGTTTTCTAAATAGATGAAGCATAGATGTATATAGATCAAATCTAATAGACATTAAACCATGTAAACTTGTTTGATTCTATCTATTCATGAAAATCATATATATGAAAAACGAAACCCGTTAAACCGAAAACCAAACAAATTGAAACTTTAAACAAGTGTGTGTATGTGAACTTGAGCATATCAACACTATCTAATCTTTACAATAATCTAAACACAATCTTAAACTAAACAAACCGAGGTCTTCTTTAGAACTCCGTCTCCAAGTCGACTCGATCCAAACGCGATCCAACGAGTTTGACTCCAACCGAGTGCTAGATGCGATCTTAACGCGCGAGCTCTTGAATCACCATGTGAAAGCCTCAAAACTTCTCTATTGAAGCTAATCACCTACTAATATCTTGATCAAATATCTAAAACTAAATATCACAAGATTATTAGTAAAAAATAACTACATGAGTTAATCATCATCAAAACTAGAGTGAAAGGCCTCTAGGCCAACACTCTATTTACAATCTCTGGCTTTGATACAGCTTTTGCTTGAAGTGGCTTGGAATGGATTATCTCTTTAGGATTCTGTTGGCCTTCAGGATTCCAATTTTCCTCTATTTCTTGGTCCATTTCTCAGTAAATAAATACATTAAGAGTCATAATATATGATGCAGATCATGCGAATTTTTGTAATTGCGTGATTGGCCCGTTGGGATTTCTTCATAATAACTCAGATTATGCCCTTAATTGTTGAAAGAGATTTCTATTTCCTTCTGTAACCATCCACACTGGAGTAGGATCCATTGCAATGATCAGAACATGGGATGACTTGGTGGCATAACTGATTTCATGACTTAAGGGAATCCTGCTTGCTGAGTTAAAGGCGATAATCAATGAAGTCGGTTGATGTAGTTGTCTTGCACAGACTGGGAAGAATCGACTTAAGGAATCGACCTCATGGTGGCAGTGTGGTCCTCATAGGGAGAAGTGATCTCGGGAATGACTGAGTACTGTTCGGGACTGTGCTCAAAATATAAGAGACCTCGGGGCGATGAAATCCTCAGAAGAATAAGTTACCACGGGAACTGTTGGACGACGTCTCGAGAAGATGCTCTGCTGGTAGGTCATGTCGTCTGTCTCGGAAGGTTCTGACAAGGTGTGACACGTGTCGCGATTTTTATGTAGGTCTAAATCTGACTACTACATATGCCCCTCCACTTCCTTTTTCCCAAGTTCTAGAGGAAAGGAGTGGAGTGGATTGATCTCTCTTCTGGCTAGGAAAGTCAAGTCGGCTTTGTAGGGATGCGGTCAGGATGCGTTTTCTTGTTCTGAGCCTTTTTTGGAAGTTGAAGTGGGTGGTAACAGTTGGCAAATTGCGTCATAATGACTGAGATCATGTGGTGGATCATATCTGGCTAATTTGACATGTTGAAAAGTATGAGATTTGAACTGACTATTAGGAGGTTGGTTGAGATTTGAATAGAAGGCGATTTAATTCCGTCATCTATAAATAGGGTGGAACTTGAAAAGAGTCTGGCCATCTTCTCAAGAGCTTCTTGCCCCAAACTTCTTCCTTTAGTGGATGCAATATTACTCTTCTTCTTTATCTGATAGAGGAAGGAAAGGGAGAGAGTTGAGATGGTGAAGACGCCTGGCATGGTGCATCAGTTTTTGCGATGACCTTGTCTCGGTACGTCAGTTTCGTGATAAGGTCCTGCTACTAGGGAAGATCAGGAGGGCCCAAGCTTTGGCTTGAATCACTCATTAAGTTTTTAGCTTGGTGTTCGAGCTTCCCTCTCCTGGTGGTGGATGTGGCAGGAGGGGGACTATCCAAGATGATAACGAAGGTGGATCCAATTCCATCGTTGTCTTTCACATTTTGCAGTCTTCATTCTTGGCTGGATCCTGTGTTTTTCGTGCTTGGATATTCTTCTCTTGAGGCAAGGCATGAGAAGGAAGCACGGGAGGACATCCTGGGATGCCATCAATAAGGCCGTCCTTCTTCAGGAGCTTAATCTCTTGCTCGGGATAAAGAGTCAGTGATGTGATACCATTACTGTCTTACATGCCAGCAAGAGTTTGTCTGGCTATTTTAGAGGCATGTGATTGGAGAGGCAGAGGAGGTTCCTCAGCTAGAGATTCTCTCATTTTATGAAGGAACCTCCCTGAGCTTCTCTGGGGGACTATGGACGGTGGTGGAGCAATAGGATCGCGTTCGCGTGAAGCGTTCTTCGACTGGTAGATCTTTGTTTGCTTCAGCATTGGAGCTTGGTTGGCTTGTCTGGACGAGCAAAAATGGGTTATCTATATTTTCTTTCAAACGGCAAATACAAAAATGTGATAGATCTTGTATTACTCATATTAGATGTAACCAAGTTTGTATTTGGATGGGTGTACTAAAAAAACTTGTAATAAAAGTTATAATATTTGAAATAGAAGGATTGTCTGGATCTTGACCGATTTGTTTTATTATTACTTTTATTTGGAATTGGATGTTTGCTCACAGAGTTTGCTTTAACTCCGAGATGTTTGGAACTGGCTTGACTGGTAGTTCCCGAGTGGGTGTTTGTCCAACAATAATACCTACAAGTTTTTGCCTCTGAGTAGGAGAATTCCAGCTGCAGAGTTAGGTTCAAATTTGCTTTCGAGTGGAGGTAATTCCATCAACGGAGCTACGAAGTCGGGCCATTGGAAGGGACAAATCCCTGCAGCCATGTCCAGTCTTCGAGTAGGGAAAATCTCACAGTGGAGTGTCTTGACGGGATGTTGGGGAGTCTGCGTCACCGCTTCTGAGTGGGGGAAATCCCATCTCGAGATGCGCATTGGAAGTAGTTAGGATTAACATACGAGCACACAATAAGACATTAAATAAAATATTAAATACGAATGCAGGCAAAACTGGTTGTATGAGCTTAGCACATGATTCATAGTACTAGTACATTGAGGGGATAATTCAAACAAGAAAACCCTCATAGATATATCTTATATCCCATACAATCATTAACCGGGCACGTACAACCCGAGTTACCCCACACTATCAAGCACATTCAAACTTTGAAACCATACCCAGAGCCTTTCTTCTCGGGGAGATGTTCGCGAAGCATCCTCGGGTGGGTAATTGGACTTATGCCATATGAGAATGATATGTCGAGGGGATAATCCAAATAAGCAAACCCTTATAGATATACCTTATTTCGTATAGAGCTGATTATTCACATGCGTTGCATATTTTATATCATATTTTCATATTTATTCTTATTTAAACTCTGCTATTTAATCGGTTTATTGTCTAATGGTGTGCATGTGTAATTTATAGAGAAAGTGAAGAAAAAGCCCAATTTATCTTAATTAATCTAGATTAATTAAAGATAAGATTATCTAGTTCAAGATTAAGATGGATTTTCTAAAAATCAGAGCGACCCAAATATAATCTTATTAGAAGAACTGGATGCAATCAAATATGGGGGATCTCACGCTCAAGGATCTGGCCTAACAGCCAAATCTAAGCCGCGAAAACTTGGCTTTTGCCGCTTTCATGGCCTGGATGCAGCCGTTGGGCTAGCGATTTGATCCCATCCTCCAATGCGTTTTCTCCATTCCTCTCCTCTTATAAATACATCACCATGCAGAGCAGAGAAAAAACGGAAAAGAATTAGGGTTTGGGCTTTTATTCTTAAGGTTAGGATTTTGTTAGTTAGTTGTTGATCACTTGTAATTTTTATTTTTTTATTATTTTCTTTCTTCTGTTCTAGCTTAGTCTTGCAAAAGAGAGAGAGAGAGAGAGAGAGAGAGAGAGAGAGAGGAGAGAGAGTGTTTTAGTATACAATTGAATTAATATCAACAAAGATTTAATGTACTTTTCATCATCTCGATATCTCTAGTGATCGGGGCAGAACCAACACTTGAAAATGTGTATTTGAAATCAATAAAAAGCTTGTATGTGCTAATGTTCCCTCGATACTTTCAGTATAGCATTGGCTCAACGGGTCGCATTCACAGGGACGGGAGGCGATAGAAACACTAACAGTCCTTATTCACATGTTATGTTAACAAGTCTTCTTTGTTAAAAGAATGAGAAAAAGAAAAAGAAAAGAAAATCCAGAAGTGATAGGTGAGGAAAGGCGATGAAAGCGGCGATGTGAAAAATGAAAGAGATGTGGTTTAGAAAACAAAATAGAAAAGAAGATGAAGCTTGTGGTAAAGAAAATGAAAACAAAGGTGAACTAAGAGGATGGTAAAAACAACGATAGAAAAAATGATAAAAATTTTGGAATTGGTTTTAAAATAAAATAAAATAAAACTCATGGCTACTAACTACTAATTGATCCACTAACCATGCTAACCTTTTAGTGATAGTTGCCTCACATGGATCCTTGGCCATCACTAATCCTTGGCTTCAAGAGGCGATATAAAGCATGGCTCATAAGATTGTGCTTCTACATTCAAATAACACATCCATACCACACAACAAGTTGCAAGCTACTATTAAATCATCAAAATCGGTTAGAGGTGAGCATGAAATAAAGTTAGCATTACAAGTTAGCAAGTTAGTGGGTTAGATGTTAGAAATGTTAGAATGTTAGAATCCATCATCATAAGCCATCAATGGCTCTTGCAAGAGCAAGGCCTTGTAGAGGCTACTAGATTCATGTGGATTATCAAGTGGTTGATGGTTAGTGGTTAGTAGTTAGATTGTCATGAGAAGAAAAATTAGCTAAGCATAATGTAGAAGATGGAGAAGATTACAATAGAGAAGAAAGGAGACACATTTACATAGATTGTCACCATCTATTACATCAATATCTCTCTATCTCTCTCTGAATCTCTCAATCCTACTACAAGATCTAAAACAAAATAAAAATACAAAAGAAAGAAGAAGAACACCTACACTACACTAAAAGATAGAAAACTTAACCTAATTTCAAATCTGCTTGCATTTCAGGCTTCTGCAGGGGTTTTTATAGGCATAAGAGGGTTTTAGAAGACGAGACGAGCCTACACGTCAAAAATTGACGCGTGGGCCCACCACTTTACCGCGGAAACGTGACATTTGCCGTGTTTCCGCAGCAAAACCAGGCTTAAGCGAGCGTCTTCCCGTTGCTTCGAGGACCTTCCTGGTACATTCAGATTCTGGTATTTTTGCCCGGATATTCGCCTGACGTGCGCAAGGGCCTAGGTTCAGTGCATCTTCTAGAAGCTCCCTTACTTGGCCTCCAAGAAATCTGGATTTAATTATCCGAAAATGGGTTTAATTAAGCTCTTATTACTCTTTTGCCCTCCTTGTCTTGATTATCTGCAAGAGAGACCAAAACACGATTTAGACTGACATTTTATTCATAAATCAACAGGAAAATGCGATATAATAATGCAGAACTGTAGACTAATCATCTGGTATATCGTGTTTACTTGTGATCATTTTCTTTCTTCTATGAGTGGCTAAACATTTTCTTCTGGCGTCACTAATCTTTCTCCTCTTCTTTAACTTCTTCTTGACTGATTTTTAAAAAGGAAACCCACTTGAATCATTTGAATGCCTTAGTTCAAGTCTTGCCTTCTGCGAGTGTTCTTGAAAGCACATGAGGATGGGTATTGAACTTTAACTCTTGTTTTAAAAAACACAATTCTTCTACATCGTTTTTATTCCATACTTGCCATTTCACTTGATGGTTTAATATTCTGTCTTAAAAAAATGTGTTTAAATAAGAAGTTAACTTTTCAAAATTCATCTTAATCACTTTGCTTGAATGCTTCAAAGATTAAGTTAACTTTTCCTAATCAAGTTGAGGCACTAAAACTTTCAAGAGAAGAGTAAATAATAGTTGAGTAATATATTAGTGAGCCCGAATCTTTCCTCCTTCTAAAAAGAAAAAAACCATTTTCCTTCACTCGAGTTTTCTTCGAAACCCTACTTCATCTTTTTCAAAAGACTTTCTTTTATTCTCATTTTTTTAATCCTTAAACCAACTCTCAATCAAACCATATTCATTTTCTTTCTTTCTTTAAAAAATAGAAACATTACTTATTCATTTACTTTCTTCTAAAAATACCGAAAAGCTTGCATCGCATCTCTCCTCATGGACACGACCGTTAGCCCTAGGCTATACGACACTTAATCCAATCATCACATATGACTTTCTACTTTTATTTCTTTACTCTATTTGGTGTTTTTGAAATTGCTCAGTGTGAACCGATCAAATTTTTGGCCCCGTTGCCGGGTGGGAATGGTATAATTGTGATTGAAGAAGTTTTATTTTCTGTTTCCAGTGTCTAGCAAGACATCTAAAAGAATTCATCACTGCAGAAGAAGCTTTATTGTTCTGTGCCTATGCTCAAGAAAGTAGAGAATATAACCCCTAATTGTGTTGCGTTTTCTCTGCAATTACTGCAGAAACACGACAACATAAGGACTACTGACAAACTTTTTTGTAGGGCATATAGAATTGCAAATTAAAACTTCTGCAATTGTTAGTTTTCTATTTGAATATTTCTATTCACTATTTTAAATTCAACAGTAACCGGTTGTTTGAATTGTTTAAAATATATTTAGACTTGCATTTTACGCATTTGTCTAATTTTGTTTATATTCAATTACTGTTGAAGAGCGCGCTGGAGATAAAGTACATATGCATAGCATCTAACTTAGAAAACATTCTTGAGTGATACTTATTGCTTTGAGTGTTGCTTTAATATTTACTTGCACAATTTGCACCAAAACAAATTAAGGTCAGAACTCAACACAAGATAAAGTTGGGAAGTCATTACCCTTCTTTAGCGACAAACCATCTCTATAGCACTCACAGCCTAAGCCTAAAACTAAAATCTGAATAGACGTTGGTCCTAGGGATATCTCAGACTCAATAGGAGATTGACCTCGGGAGGAAGTTGTTAGGGTTTGACTCTAGTTAAATAAGTATCGAAGGTTGGGGATTAAGAGGCAAGATTCTCGAAAATTAGTAGTTGGTATAATTAAGGCATGTTGCTCTGCATGGATACCTCTCATTGTATTTTGCCCCTACCTAGTTGATTAACTTGTGGTCAAGCTGCTGCAATATACCTCTCTTGGACAGTCAACCAGTTAGGAGTCTTCTAAATCTAAGTCTATCTTAGAATAGGATTGAGATTTTATTTTTCTTTTTGACTGATTGGTGATCTTGTTTATGGTATTGGTTATGCATGCCAGCGTGGTCGAGAGACCCGACTACATCTAGGTAAACCAGAAGCAGTTCACCACCATAACCAGATCCAGTTATGGCTCAACTACCATCTTTGAATGGTCAGTTCTATCCTGTTATAACATCCCTTCCATCTGGCATTTGGCTCCCAAAAGCCAGTGGCAACAATTTCAAACTTAAGCCCTAATTTATTAACACTCTTCCCAAGTTTCATGATCTAGAGTCTGAGGATGCATACTTCTTCATAAGAGAATTTGAGAAAGTATGCCTCATAATGAGAATACCCCAGCTAGGAGATGATGCTGGTAGGTCACGTTTCATTCTATTCTCCATCAAATACCTAGCTAAGAAATGGCTTTACAGTTTAGCAGTTGATTCTGTCACGTCGTGAGATGATTTCGTCAAGGTTTTCTTGAAGAAATTCTACCCTATCCACAAAACACCCTTATTAGGAAGAATATAATACAGTTTAAGTAAGAACTAAGTAAACTTTTTTGGAGGTACTTTGAACATTTCAAATATCTTCTTGCCTAATCCCTCATCACAACATAAAGAAGTGGCGGCAATACAAAATTCTCTACGGTGGTTTAGATTACCAAACCAAGGCTATCTTAGAAACTATACGCTAAGGGAGATTCTTGCAAAAGGATGAAAGTTAAGGGTGAGAATTATTTTAGAATCTAGTTGAGAAAACCATCCAATGGGAATAAACTCCAGAAAAGTTTAGGAATACAAACCCTATCTCTTCAAAAAGGTCTCCATTCCATAGAATTATCCATAGCTTCTGAGGCTAAAATTGCTAGACTAATGAGAAAACTGAAAGCTCTAGAAATCAAAGAGCCAGTGATATGCCCCGCTTCCCAAAAAACACGGAAACGGAGTCGCGACCTATGAAGGTCAGTGACAGATGTACGTGTGACTTCAAAGAGATCAACAGTACACTCACGAAGATCGGAATCCAGATAAGATCAAATTCAGGGTATCACAGAAGATTGCTAGTTCAGGCTTAGAAGCTCATAGTTAAACATGAAGTCCAAAGTATTTCGAGATCCATTCCAGTCAACTACGGAGTCTCAAAAACTTTGGAGGTGGTTCTGTGGACAGTCAAAAAATTAAAGACAAAATTATCAAACACAGGGCTCAGATCAGGGGGAAACACGAGGCTTATTTAAGCCAGCGTTCAAATGCAGAGTTAAAGAAGGAAGAAGAGCCAAATGATGACTCTTGAAAGGATGCATTGCGCCTTTTATAAGAAGACACGTCAGTCGAGATACACGGCACGTATCTCGAGGTCAATTTAGAAAAGACGCGTGTCAGAGCACTCAAACGCAAGGCTTGCATTTCACAAAAGTCACGTCTCCAAACAAGAAGAGCTCCGCATTTTGTAACGCTCGAGAGCCGCGTCTCTATTCCAAGTGAGAGCTACGTCTCCACTTTGAATCAAGTCTGCGTTCGTAACGCTCGAGAGCCACGTCTATGTTCCAAGTGAGTGCTGCATCTTCACTTTGAATCAAGTTCGCGTTTGTAACGCTCAAAGAGCCGCGTCTCTATATCAAGTGAGAGGTGCGCCATCACTTCAAATGAAGCCATCGTCTGCAAAGAAACGCAATCCTTGCGTTTACAAGAACAACATTTCTTTTCTCAAAATCAAAGTTAATCTCTGCTTCTGCAATCAGTTCTATAGTACATTAGCAAAAGCAGATGATAATTTCTCCGGTTCACTATACAGAAGGGAAAAATATACATGAGAGAGAGTGACTTTTTGCTATCCTTGTAGAGGAAGAGCTTGTCGGATCAGATTGAACTTCTTGAGTGTGTTTGAATCTAATAATAATATCACAATTGTCAGTTTTTTAAGGAGATCTGATCTCTTTTCAATATGAAAATTTACACACTCTCAAAAAAAAGTATGAAAAATTTCCCTCAGTCATTAGGAACTAAGAATTCCTTTTGGAATATAATTAAATTTACCCTCAGGTAGTAGGAGCCCAGAGTTTCTTTTTGCAGTGCAAGTCCCTTTTTTTTGTTTGGGGGGGGGGGGGATGCAGGTCCTATTTTTCTTGAGCATTTTGTTCAATTTCTTTGCAGTTAAAGATTTGTGTTCTTGGAGGAAAAAAATTGGTGGAAAAGATAAGGACTTGTGTTGAAAAATATAAAGAGAAGAAAGGGGTAGAATGGAAATTTTGCAGAGTCCTTTATCAATTGACATTCTCTTTGCAGTGAAGGATGAGAAAAAAGATGTCATTTTCCCCAAACAAATGAGCTTCTCCTGAAGATTAAAGCAGAGTTCTAATAAATGTTATTTTCCCGAACATCTGCAGATTTGTGTGATCCAAATGGTATCCTAGTGAAGTTTTAATTCCATCCAGTGTGAATTAGACGGCGAATTTTGATTAACAGAAAAGAAATTTTATCCTATATTTGTTGTACTTTGCATTGTCATTTGGTTTGATGAAAGCTCTTTTATCGTTTAATTTAATTCCTTTTTTGCTCTTTCTTAGTTTGTCTCCTTTAACACCAATCCCGACCGGCCCTTCACTTTATTTCCTGTTCATCTAAGAGAGATTTCTCACCGGATCACTACCCTATATATAAGCACTAAAATCATGTTCACATAGCATATGTTTTTCTTTTTTTCTGTTGTTTTGAAAAACTTCCAACTTCTGCAATCAATATCAAACACAAAGATCTCAATCTGTGAAGAAATCTCCTTGACGAATGTAACGCCCGATCCCGCGGGTACGGAGACGTTACAGCGACGTATATACGCAGGGCAGAAATACCATCATATATATACGCTAAGTATCAGTACAGCCAGGATTCAGAGTATGGAAGCACAGTGGTAAATACATTCCAACAATAATAGAATAAGTACACCATTATCACAAAACGTGATCCAATATTACATGAATATTACATTACCAAGAGGCGCAAAAATATGATTTACAAAGTGATAAACAAGGTATAAAAGCTGGTAAATGCTCATGAACAGTAACAAAGAATCTAGAGAACCAGTCAAAAGGAGGCAGTAAGGGAAGAGCTACGGCTGGTCCACCTCGCTACTGCTCCACAACTCTGATCAATGACAAGAAAGTCCATCACGGTTCAAGATCCAAGATCTGGACATGCAGGTCCATGGATTGTCAGAGAGCAACCCAACGAGTACGTAAAATGAAGCTAAGTGGGGTGCACAAGCAAATACACATATCGATAAAATCAACTCGGAAAAGCATGTATCGAAAACTGTATCGTGAGCATACACGAACAGAGATGTAATGAGGCATCAGGTAATATGTTATATGCATATGTGACAAATCAGTTGTACGAGCTCATTTGACAGATTCATGAGATTAGGACGTCGAGGGGATAATCCAAATAAGGAAACCCTCATATAAGATATATATATATATATATATATATATATATATATATATATATATATATATATATATATAGAGAAAAATGTATATCAGCCTGCGGCTGAGAGAACTCTCTCAGCCTGCGGTGACGTGGCACAATTTTGTCACCCCACTAACTTGCGGCCCGCTTATAGGAAGAAGTTAAATTACCAAATACCCTTATGAAAAGCTACTCTTTCGGTAACTTTCCTTATTGTTTATTATTATTTTCTCCCCCTTTTTTTGCTGCTCTTTATAGGATTTATGTTATTGTTTATAAATTACTTTTCCCCCTATTTCCTTACCTCTCTTTAAAAGATCTAGGTTCTCCTTTTCAGCCTGCGATAAACTTTTTCCTAAAAATATAAAATCTTTTCAGATTAATTTTTTCTCCAAAATATTTAATGTCGACGTCTGAGCAGTCTACTGCCGATCTAAATATGGAAGATATTGTATCTGGTTCTACTTTCTCTCAGAATATTGAAAATCTTGAAGGGTTGACATCTTTGCATGCCGATCAACAGGTTTTAATTGTTTCAATTTTTAAAAACAATTTCTTAAATATTGAATTTTTCACCTTTAACATATGTGATACTGCGACCTATAACACATGTTTTAAAGTTTCAGAAATGTGACCGTTTTAATATTCGGTCGCAATCTTATTTGAAAATAATGTCCGACTGTGAAATCTTTTTTTGGGTATGCGTCTTAGGTCGCAGTCTTTAGTAAGGAGTAATATAGATTTCTTCACATACGGATAACTGCGACTTAGGTCGCAGTCTTTAGAAAGGAGTAATATAGATTTCTTCACATATGGATATCTGCGACTTAGGTCGTAGTCTTTAGTAAGGAGTAATATAGATTTCTTATCATACGGATAACTGCGACTTAGGTCGCAGTCTTCAATAAGGAGTATTATAGATTTCATGTCGTATGTGAAATCTTTTTTTTTTGACTGCGACTTTGGTCGCAGTCTTTAGTAAGAAGTAATATAGATTCTTCTTATACGGATAACTGCGACTTTGGTCGCAGTCTTTAGTAAGAAGTAATATAGATTTCATCTCTTATGCGACCTTGGTCGCAGTTATATAACTTATATTTAGACTACAGTGATATCTAAAAAATATTTATATTCATGTAATTCGTGTAATTTTTTTTGTAGGATATGTATAGGATTATTATTGTGGTAAAGTCTTGAGCTGCAAGTCTGTGCATGTCTCTTATAATTTCATGTAAAGTCATTTGCTGCTCAAGCTGTTCATCATCCTTTGTCACATCTACTTCACTTCTCCTCCTCTTCTTGACCAGAAGATCATCCAAAGCCTCTTCAATAGATACTTTAGTGATCTTCTTTATATTGGGGAAATAATATTTTATAACCTCTCTATCTTTCATCGTACATGTCTTATTCATCACAAAATCTGCCCCAATGATAGGTAGACCAAAAGTTAGGGCAACATCCTCCACTGTAAACTCAATCTGTTTGCCCCCAATTCTAAAGGTCCTTGTATCCCTATCATACTGGTCTAAAATACGCAGTACAACAACGTTTGATTTTAGACCCTTTTCAGCCCCAAATTCTTCATTATAGAACGCCATGAAGATTGGGCCAAATGGGGTATTCTTGATCGCCTCTACGAAATCTGCCTGAATGTACTTTTTAAATTTCTTCATGAACTCGCACATAGGTTTTAGGCTTGATCTCAGAGGACGAACCTTAATCTGTTGTTTACCTGCGTAGGAAGAAAAATTAAACAGTTTAGACTAATGATTATTTAAAAATTATAAGGGAGTAAAAAGCATATTTGTTTTTAATAAACTGCGACCTCGGTCGCAGTCATACATTGCAATCAGAAACAACTGCGACCCAAGTCGACACTGCGACTAAGGTCGCATAAGACTACAGTGCAATCAGAAACAACTGCGACCCAAGTCGACACTGCGACCAAGGTCGCATAAGACAACAGTGCAATCAGAAACAACTGCGACCCAAGTCGACACTGCGACCAGGTCGCATAAGACTACAGTGCAATCAGAAACAACTGCGACCCAAGTCGAGACTGCGACCAAGGTCGCATAAGACTACAGTGCAATCAGAAACAACTGCGACCTAAGTCGACACTGCGACCAAGGTCGCATAAGACAACAGTGCAATCAGAAACAACTGCGACCCAAGTCGACACTGCGACCAAGGTCGCATAAGACAACAATGCAATCAGAAACAACTGCGACCCAAGTATGATAAAACAAATGATGTTAAATACACTGCGACCTTGGTCGCAGGAAACTACAACTCATATTGAAACAATTGCGACCCCATGTTCTTAGTATGTAAGAAGGAAATAAAAAAAACTTGAAAAAAACAGGACCTTTATCGTCGTGTTACAAAATTTATAAATTTAAAAAATTTATTCGTCATCTAAAGTTTCAAAATCTGTTTCTTAATTCCGACCATGGTCCCAAGAATTTAAAAAAAATAAAAAAAACTTGAAACGAAAATAAATCTGGAAAAATTTAAAACTATTAAAATACACAAACCCTAAAAATTTTTGAAAATATCATTTTTTGTAGTACCTTTTCGACGGATGATTTCTTAGGCGCCATCAGTTGCAAATATATTTTTATAAAAGGGATCAAATTTGTGAAACAAAAGAACTAATTGGATCAGAATGATCGGTTGAAATTTAGAGATGGAAATTTTTTTGAAAGGCAACTTTTTTACATAAGGTAAAAAATTTTGAGGGAGGGTATTTTCGGAATATACAATGTTGAGGTGACTGACATTAAATTGGGCGGGATTTTTTAGTTTTTTGTCCGCCAAAATTTATGACAGATATGGGGCGGTGATGTTGCCACGTCCGCCGGCTGAGAGAACTCTCTCAGCCTGCCGGCTGAGGTACAGTAACCCCATATATATATATATATATATAGATATATATATATATATATATATATATATATATATATATATATATATATATATATATCTTATACCTCATGTCATCTTTGACTGAGTGCATAAAACCAGAGTTGCCTGTGAAATAATGGAATAAGAGAATAATATAAACAGGTACCATGAAGTATATCGTGTACTCAAATCATGCAGGCAAGTAAAAAATAATAAATATAAATGGTAACAAAGAATTCATATAAAACTAGAAGCAAACAAGTGAGATGACTAAATACATAAGCACAAAAATGCATACAAGATTGGTAATTATAGAATAAGTATCAGATCATGAAGTAAGCAAGTCAGGAGATTAATACAGTAACTCAGGCATAATATTTAACAAGAGACACTGTAAACCAGAAAATAAACAAGCCAAGAGATTTAATACAGTAGCTCAAGCCTAATATTACACAGGTGGTGAGCAAGATATTAATAATGATGTAAATAATTAATAATAATAGTAATAATAATCAGTATTGATAAATTCGATAAATCTGAAATCCGATAATTGCAAATGCGGGCAAACCAGTTGTACAAGCTCAGTTTACGGCATCGTGAGATTAGTATGTCGAGCGAATAATTCAAACAAGAAAACCCTTATATATATACCTCATACCTCATGTCACCATAATCTGAGTGTATACAATCCGAGTTACAAAACATCATAAAGTTTGATAAAACACCGATGAATTATATATTAATATTTTATATTCTTATTTCTTGTCTGACCAATATGTTTGAGTATGTGTACTAGCATCCAAACATACATACATCCATATATGAGTAAGCTGAGGTTGTTATTGAAAGCCGAAAGGAGAATCGACGAACAATGTTTACAATGGGTCTCGTGCATACCCGAGACAACGGCTCAATATATTCCGTCACTGGTACGGAACCTATCGCGAGGCATATGAGGGGGAGGGTCTTATTATATGCCCATCTAGGAAGAAGAAGAAAGTGGGGGTGCCAGCACACCCTGCGAAACACCTGAAGACTCACAGGTAGAACTGATATTTTAGTTGCACAGCAAACCTAATGCCATTGTAAATACGAACACATATTGTATCCATCAGTTTTCCTGATCCGGTGTAAGTTATCTAATTATTATATTAACATTTTACTACAACCAACAAGAATACATGAGGTACAGGAGCACAGGAGATACAAGGTTCAGGAGTACAAGAGATACAAGAGTTCAGGAGTACAAGATGATTATCACTATATATAATATGATAGCAGGTGTTAAGTAATTAACTAGTCAGGTGTCACAGAGCTGGGTGAATTATATAGTACAAGCCAAATAAGAATACAAGAAAAAACAAGATCACAATATCATGTGTCAGAAAATAGCAGACCACGTAACATGATAAAAAATAATATATTTAAATATTTCAAACTCTTCACAACCATAAAATTAATAACTATAAATTAAGTTATCAAGCAATCAAGCAGAGCTAAGCAAGCTGGAGTAAAGTTAGCGAGCAGCTCTAGACACTTAACTCGCTCGAGGCTTAACGCTCGCGATGAAGCGGATGTATGAATGTCGGGCTAACACACACGGCGAAGCCACACTCGCGGCGAAGTTAGACGCACATGGTGAAGCAGCGTATGAACGCTCTGCTAACAAATGATGAATTCAACTCGTAGGGAAGTTAAACACACACGGCGAAGCGGCGTATGAATATCCGGCTATGCACACTGTGAAGCTATGCTCGAATGAGTTTAGCTATAAAGTGTTGAGTGCTAAGCTCACCTTCTGTGGAGCTATTATAGAAACTAAGAGAGTTTAAACCTAAAGAATGTAGTATAGAACCGCAGAGCGGTTAAGCTAGCCTTTCGGCGGAGCCATTAGTAAAACCCAAAGTGTATATGTCCGAAGACTATTGAATAGCTCGCTTAGTAGTAGAACTGCAGAGCGGTTAAGCCCGAAGGTTGGAAAAGATAAAGATATTTGCACAGTTACTACAAACACATGCACATATACAAGTATCACCGACACTATTACAAACATCAGCCACCAAATATAAATATCACCTACACAATTTCAACACAGCCCATAAAAGTACAAGCACCAGCTACACAATTACAACCATCGCCCACGCAATATACAAATTTCCATAAACGCCCAAATACAAAGCAGGTATACGCAAACACAAATACAAGTTCTCATAACACAGGAAATGAGATTCGCCTCTAACAAAAAATAATGGTACCTCCTATTGGTGGCTCGGGCGCGACGGTGGACTCTGAGGGAACACCGATGGCGTTAACGCACTACATGCATGATGAGAGAGAAATAAGAAAGAAAAAGTGAAAGAGAAAATTAGGGAAAGATAGTGCAGCAAAAGAGAGAAAGGGAAGAGAGAGGAGAGAGAAAGAGATAGAGAGAAAGAGAGACGATTAGAAAAGAAAGGAGAAGAACCAGATCCAGAATAGAGGGGGATCGAGGAGAGAGAGTGTGAAGGGGAGAGAGGGAGGAGCTGGCCAGCTGGTTTGCCAGCCAGGGGTGTCCGGCTGGCCTGGGCAGCTGGCAGCCACAGTCAGAGAGGGGATGATAGGGAAAAGAAAGAGAAAGGAAAAAGAAAAAAGAAGAAGAAGAAAAGGGAAGAAGAAGAAGAAGAAGAGAGGGAGTGATTCTTTTGAGTGATTCTCTTGAGTTTTACAAAAGTGATTTCTTGAGTTTTTCACTTTCAAATCTATCTTGTTTTCTCACACAAGCTTGAGCTTTCTATTGCTATATCCATCCTCTAGGATCTTTATTGTAAGAGTGTTTGTTGGTGATCAAGAGAAGAGATCACCAAGTGTTCCAATTTTTGTATTTAGAGGAATTATAGATGTTGCAGCCTCGGCGAGCTTGCGGGTTCATGTTGTGTATTGTTCTTGCAGGAACAAGTGAGAAACTTGTTAGTCCAAGAGTTCTTGAGGGAGCTTATTGTAGGTATTATGGCACCAGGTGATTTTGAGGGATCAATTCTAGCGGAAATCTCTCATAGTGATGAAGGCTGGGACGTAGAACAAGTGGTTCGAATCTCGAAACAAATCTCTCATGTTTGTAATTGCTTATCTCTATCTCATCTCACTTGTGCTTATATCATGCATGCTTATTATAATTGTGCTCATCTATTACATGCTTGATATTACTTGTGCTGAATAAAAATACTTGCTTGGGTTGTTTGATATCTTACATTGTTATTATTATTTATTCTTTACATGCTTGATATTGTGTTTATGCTCATACTAGTATTTAACCAAGAGAGCTATGGTTGCACATCGACTCTTAATCTAGAGGAAAAGAGAAGTTCAGAGCCCTTCACTGGAAATTCGGCTTCACTCTTTGGTTATACATTGTGTGATAGTTTTAATTTGCATAATAGTTGTTAATTCTGTATTATTTGGCATTAGATTAGTATATCACCTATTCACCCCCTCTAGGTGATCTACAAGTGGTATCAGAGCTTGGTGCTCTTGATTAGGGTCTAACAATCTAGAGTTAAAGATCCTTATTTTTGCTAATCTTATTATTTGCACACACACACATAGATTTCATTGCACCTCTTATGTTTGATATTCTTAACTTTCAAACTTGAAAAGTTAAGATATCTATGTATCTCAAAGTCCTTGGTATTCATATTTATCTTGCCATAACTAAAGATTCATATTTTGTAAATGGCAAACATCTTGAGGCTAATGCAAGAGCCCTTCATGCTTTAAAGTCAACCTTAAATGATGATTATTTATCTAGAGTTTCTAACTTTTGATTCGGTTTTTATAGTTTGGAACACTCTTATCACTTTCGGTGAACAAATGCCACATGACAAGGAGAGTGACTCGGATGAATAAAGTACTACTTTCAACATATGATATATGGTCCAAGGGGATGGCCCCCTTAAGGTAAATTCTGATTCTGAGCTTGATAATGATAATAAGATGCTATATAAGGACCTTGCCTTATTTTATCAAAAACTTCTTAAAAAATATGATTTGTTAAAAGATGAAAATGAGAAGTTAAAGAAAGAAAATAATTATTTGTTAAATAAAAATGATTTGTTTGAAAGAAAAGGCTTCTTTTCAAAATAAATTTGAAATTATTTTAAAAGAAAATGAATCTATGAAAAATCAAGTTGTTTTGATTTCTAAAGAAAAAGAAATTGTTTTAAAGGAAATTGATTCCTTGAAAAAGAAAATTATTTTGAAAGAAAAAGAAAATACTTCTATCTCCAAAATGAAAAAGGATTTTGTTTCTCATGTTCTTGTTTTCTCTTCTAAAATTGAAAATGAAATTTGTGTTTTGAAAAAGAATATTGATTGTTGTTGGCCCAGAGGCCTTCCACTCTAGTTTTGATGATGATTAACTCATGTAGTTATAGTTTACTAATAATCTTGTGATATTTAGTTTCAGATATTTAAGCAAGATATTAGTAGGTGATTAGCTTCAACAAAGGTGTTTTGGAGCTTTCACATGATGATTCAAGAGCTCGAGCGTCAAGTTCATATCTAGCACTCGGTTGGAGTCAAGCTCGGGAATCGCATTTGGATCGAGTCAACTTGGAGACGGCGTTCTACAAGAAGGCTTCAGTTTGTTTAGTTAAGATTTAGTTTAGATCTATTGTAAGGATTAGATAGTGTGATATGCTCAAGTTCACAATACACACACATGTTTTCAGTTTAAGTTTCATGTTTATTGGTTTTTGGTTTTCGGTTTAACCGATCTTTGTTTTCATGAATAGATAGAATCAAAACAAGTTTACATGGTTTAATGTATACTAGATTTGATCTATATACATATATGCTCCATCTATTTAGAAAAACTTATTTGATACACTATTCATGTGTTTTGGAGTTTTGTATTTAGACTTTTGGATTTAATGTCAAAAATATAGATATAATACCTTTCATGTATATTGGATTCTATCCATATACTATATGCTTCAAACTTGTTTCAATATCATGTTTTTCTATTTACATGTGTTTTGAAAAAATAGGATTTCTATTTCAAAAATTCTATTTTTGGAAAATACAGAATTTGGTTTAAGGCAAATTTTCTAAGTCACAAAAATGGTTCAAAATGTTTGTAACATGATTTGATTTTTACTCAAACATGTTTGTATTTCAAAGATATAACATGAACTGATTTTTGTGGAATTTATGTGATTTTATGAGATTTAACTGACAATAAAAAACCCAAGTTTTTAAGACCTGATTAAGCTGGACTAGCTGACTGCCGGTCGACCGGGCCGGTCGACCATAGCAGTGGGCGGTCGACCAGGCCGATCGACCGACGTGCACAGAACGTGTACGCAGCCAGGCTGATGGGCCGGTCGACTGGAACGGTTGACCGCCAGAGAGCCTCTGCTCTCTGGAAATGGCCCCGGTCGACCGACCCGGTGGACCGGCAGAGAGCTCTACTCTCTGTATCAGCTCGGTCGACCGGGCGGTCGACCGGCCAGAGAGCCGTTGCTCTCTGGATCTAGTCCCGGTCGACCGGGCGGTCGACCGGTAGGCGCAACGGTCAAATTTTTGACCGTTGGCCGGTCGACCGGCCAGTCGACCGGAAGGGCATTCTGGCCCTTTTCAGCTGCCAACGGGCAGATTTTCAAATGGGTTATAAATATCCCATTTGAGTTAGTTTTTCAACAAGATTTTAAGAGAGTAAAATTTACATCTTCTCAAGTGTTTTAATACAAGTTTTCAAAAGAGTTTTTAAGCTAAAAGATTTTATCTTTATATGTTTTAAAGGGTTGAAAAAATCAAGAAAAGGAGAAGTCTTTGGGATTGGTTTTTGATCTTCATTTCATATCCATTCTAGAAGTTTTCTCAAGAGTTTTTCTTTGTGTTTTTTATTTCTAAACTCTTTGTTTTCTCACACTTGAGCTTATCATTCTATCCTATCTATTAGGATCTTTGTTTTAGTGAGAAAAGAAGTTGTTTGTGGTCTTTGTGATCACCAAGTTGTATACCTTCCATTGATTGTGATATCCCTCTAAGTGAAAGGTGATTGAGTTGTTATCCCTCAAGTGTGAGGTGATAGTGGAAGTGGTGTTTGGCTCCCTCTAGTGAGAGGTGGAGATTGTGTTGGAATCCCTCAAGTGTGAGGTGATTGTGTTTGAGTGGCTTTGAGCCTAATCCCTCTAGTGAGAGGTGGATTGTTGTTTGGCTAAGTGCCTAACCCTCTAAGTGTAGAGGTGTATTTGAGTTGTGTTTTGCCTCTGTGAGAGGTTGTATTTAAGAGAGGAGTTGTGTACTCCGGTTTGTATTTACCCAAATCCTCAGTGGAGGTTCCCTATGAGGGAAGTCCTGTGTGGACGAGTTAGTGGAAATCCTTCTGTGTGAAGGCGGGGACGTAGAGCTGTGTGCTCGAACCTGGAAACATATCCGTGTGTTTGTGCTTGATCCACTTTCTCTAACTCTCTCTCTCTTTTACATTGTGCCTTGCATTGATTCATATTGTTATATCATTCATATATGCTTGGTTTGTTTGTGTGTGCCCATACTTGTGTTTAACCAAGAGAGCTTCATATAGCACCTCAACTCTTGTTCAGAGGAATTAAGAGGAGTTAGTCCAGAGCCCTTTACCGGGAATTCGGCTACACTCTTTGGTTACACTAAGTGTGTTGCAATTAGTTTTTTATTCCGCATTAGTTGACCATTAGATTAGCAAGTCACCTATTCACCCCCCTCTAGGTGATTTCAGTTGATATCAGAGCCTACGCTCCTGATATTAGTTTTAACCACCTTGGAGTGTGATCTTGGTTGCTAATCTAGTATTTGCTTTTGCACACTTATATTGTTTACACACACTCATGGATTGCTTGTCCCCTCCTATGTTTGATGTTTCCTGAAAAACACCTAGAGGGGGGGGTGAATAGGTTTAAGTGCTAATCTAGAAAACTAAATGCAAACTAAGTGTGCTAAATGCAGAAGCTAATGCAATTCTTGCAACACACTTAATACGATACACAAGTGTAGCCGAATTCCCCGTGAAGGGCTCTGGACTAACTCCTCTTGATTCCCTTGAATGGTTGAGGTGCTATGTGAAGCTCTTGTGGTTAAGTATAAGTGAGGCACACACACAATCAAGCCAAGCATATAAGGATGAATAACAATATGAAATAATGCAAGGCAGCACAAGCAATGAATGATATGACAATATGAATGAATGATGCTTTGCACAATTAAATGAGAGAGAGAGTTGAGAGATAATGGATCAAACGCAAAGGCCAAGATATGTTTCGAGGTTCGAGCACCTTGCTCTACATCCCCGCCTACACCACCGTGTAGGATTTCCAATCCATTATCTCCCGCCGAGGAACCTTCACCGAGAAGGATTGTTACAACAACGGAGTACCGAACTCCTCTCTCAAACACCGCCTCACAACCGAGGGGTAGGCCCGTAGCCAATACAACAACCAACACCTCTACCGAAGAGGGTTACAACCAAACTCCACCTCTCACTAGAGGGAACAAACCACAAGCCTCAACCTCTACCAAAGAGGGAGCAAATACCAACCCAATACAACAACCTCAACCTCTACCAAAGAGGGAGCAACTCGAGAAATCAAGGGTTTACAACAAGTGGTATATCTCAACCACAAACCTCTTTCCTTTTTTCACAAAACAAGATCCTAATAGAATAGGATAGATGATAAGCTCAAGTGTGGAAAACTAGTGTTTTGATTAAAGAAAAACTCTTGGGAAAAATACCAAATAGATATGGAGATTTAGATCAAGAAACAATTCCCAAAACCTAATTTCTTTGAAATACCAAAACACTATAAAACAAATAAAATGAATCTTTTTGCTCTTTAAACTCTTTTAAAAACTTCTTTTTAAAATCAGAGAATAGGGAAAAATTAGCTCTAAAAACGTTAGCCAAAATCCCATAGAAATGGGGTTTATATAGGCCAAACAGAAAACTAGCCGTTAGGCTGATCTGGCAGCCTGACAGGCTCCTGGTCGACCGGCCCGGTCGACCGGCAACGGTCAGAAATATGACCGTTGGGCAAACCCGGTCGACCGCCCGGTCGATCCAAACAAACAGAGAGCAGAGCTCTCAGACCCGGTCGACCCTGACGGTCGACCGTCCCAGTGTCTGCCAAACGTGCACAGTTTTGTGCACGTCGGTCGACCGACCCTGTTGACCGACTTCATCCCAAGTCGACTACGTCAGTTGACTAGTCGACTGGTTGAAGCCTGAACAGAAATCTGGGTCAGAAAAACATGTTAAAATATTTTCTAAAAATCTTTTATCTCTTTTATTGACTTCTAAAAATCCCAAAAATGTTTTTATCATATTGCATTGATATATAAACATGTGATAAACATTTCTACTCAAATATCAAGCATATGAAACCATTTTTGTTTCTTAACATTTTTACCAAAAACCAAAACATGTATTTTTATCAAACTTGATTTTTCAATAGGAATCTGATTTTCCTAAAAACTCATGAATAGACATATCAAAATAAGTTTGTCTAGCAAGTTTAAAACATGTAAGTATATCTAGAACATATTTAATATACATAAAAGTAAAGTAAACTTGTTTTGATCAAACTATTCATGAAAATCAAATCCAAACATAAAACGTGTGTGTATTGTGCACTTGAGCATATCAACTATACTAAGCTTTACAAATGGATCTAAAACACACTAAACTAACTAGGATACCTAAGTCTTCTTGATGACCTCCATCTTCAAGTAGACTTGCTCCCAAACGCGATCCACCGAGTGCAAAGGTATGATCTTTAAGTTTTGGCACCGGAATCACCATGAAAAGCTTCCAAACTCCTTTGTTGAAGCTAATCACCAACTAATATCTTTCTAATGATCTGAAACTTAAAATCACAAGAATATTAATAAACATAACTACATGAGTTAATCATCATCAAAACTAGAGTGGAAGGCCATTGGGCCAACAGTTTCCAACATCGACGTATAGAAGATTAGGATGAGTATGTATCTAAAAACCCTAGGCTTGCATGTTTTTCTTGCCACTACCAAGAAATCCTATCTTGATAATAGCAAGCATATAGAGGCCAATGCACAAGCCCTAAAGGCACTTAGAAGCACGCTTACCAAAGAATATCTTATGATGGTTTCTAACTGCGATTCCGCCTTTGCAGTGTGGAACACGTTGACCTCCTCCAAGCTTCAAACGCCAACCATTGTGGAGGATGAATCTAGTGGAGAAGAATTCGAACAACAATGCTACATGGTCCAAGGGAATGACTCCCTTGAGGTATATTCAGAATCTCAACTAGATGATTATGTTAGTTCTTCTGGCGATGATTTAGTTGATACCAATGCTTTGAATGAAGAACTTTCAATTGTTTGTGAAAAAATTGCTAGAAAAATATAAAGCTTTGGAAAAGAAAAGTTTTGGACTTAACAAAGAAAATAAGGATTTATGTTCAAGACTTGATTTGGTTTTGCAAGAGAAGGAAGAGATTTCAAGTGGACGTGACTCACTTAAATCCCAACTAGACCTTGCCCTAAAGGAAAATGAGATTTTGAAAAATAGAAATGATTGTAACATTGTTTTGAAGAAAAATGAAGTTCTATCTTCAAAACTTGATTTTGTGTTAAAAGAGAATGAATCTTTGAAAATGAAAATTGTTTTAATTTAAAGGATTTGGATTTGCTTTCAAAGAAAAATACTACTTTGCAAAATGATTTAGATACACATGTTTGCCATGCTAATATAGCTTCACCACCTAGTGTATCTATTGCATGCACCTCTTCTTCTAGAATTGAAAACGATATTTGTTTGTTAAAGAAGAGTGTGGATTGTTTGGGCTCCACTTTGAGCCAATGTGCTTTGAACCACACACATTTGGAATCTATGTTTCAAAAGAAACAAGTTCCATCTATGCATGCACACCATCCACGGCATACACATGCTTCGCACGTTCATGAACACAACACTGTGTATGCTCATATGTACACTTGTACACATTGTGGACGTAAGGGCCACCTTGTTAAATTTTGTTATGATAGGTTACATGATTCAAATTTAGCAAATAAGTTTGTTTGGGTTAGGAAAGGTGCTAAACCCCATGGACCCAAAAGAGTATGGGTACCAAAGACCACCCCTATTTTATTTGATTTAGGTGTGGGCTCTCACATAACGTGAGAGTGATGGTGCCTTGAGGTAGATGCGTTCCGAGCTTAAAGAGGAAAATTTGGATGCATCACTTTCAAGGGGAGTTTGGTGGGAGGATCACCTCGGTTTGGAGACATAGAGATGTGCCCTCATGGTTTTGGTAACGATCTCTTACTCCTCATTTATGTTTACATGCTTTTCATGTTATTGAGTTTTAGCATGTTTTGATTAGTATGATAAATGCCATGATTTTTAGACTTGTGATATGCATGATTAGTATTTGAGATACCCATGTTTATATGGATTTATATTTAGTGTTCTCACTTTTGTTTAGCTATTGTGTATATCATAGATCTATGCATGTGCATTTACATAATGATCATATAAGTTTTGTTTTGATTTCTATGCTTCATGTTTTGATTACATGTTTGGATGTTAGTTTTCATTAAAACTTGGATATATACTTGTACAGCTAGTGAGCCACAAATAGATTATTATATATTTGTGCTTGAAAGCTCATTTGTACTCATTAGATGTACTAGTATAGCCTAGTTTTGATGATTCATACATTTTGACTAGTATTCCATACTTTTGACATGTTTTTCATGTTTATGTTGAACTTCATGTATATGTCTATTTTGCCTAAACTATTAGTTATACATATACATCCTTGAGCCACTTGCCTTCATGCATATACTTTTGTGGACTCGTTCATGTTTAGATATATATGTATACTTTAGTTTGTACAAGACATACATATGCCTTGAAGTTTAAATTGTTTTCAATAAAAATTAAATGATTTTTCATGTTTTCATTTTTAAGGAATTTCACATTGAGCTTAATTGCTTATTTTCATGATTATGTTCTTCACATAACTCTTATACACTCACTTTCATTCTTGTTTACTCATGATTTTGTTTTCATGAAACTATATGTGCTTATAGACAATTGAGTGTTTGATGATCATGTGATTTTCATGTTTCATGAAATATATTTTTGTTTTATTTCTTTCTTGAAGGATTTCGTACTAGTTTTCAAATTTTTCATATAACTAGTTCGCATTCTTCATATGGTAGAGTTTTCAAATGTGTTATAATATTTTCAAACTTATTTTTGAAAACCCCTACCCTTCAAAGGGCGGTTAGTTGGGCGACCATGCCTTGTATGCTCTTTATTGAAAATCATTTTATAATTGTGCATGAAATGGGTGGTAGGAAGTATGAGTTATACACTTGATCTTTATTGTGTTTTCAATTGGTATCTCAATTGATTTCTATTAAGTATACTCATATTTGTTTCTATTTATGTATGCTTTAACTTCAAATATTATCAATTTCGATTGGTATTTACATTTTTCATACATATATATGTGTTTTAATTGTGCTTACTATATTTCTATATTTTTGAGCACAAATTTGGTTATGATAAGCTTGATTTAATCCTTAATGACAATTATTTTTACATTGGTATCTTATACAAGCTTATGCATATTTTCTATTGGTATTTCATAAAGGGGGAGAAAATTCATGCTTTACATTTCAATTAATATTTATATTTCAATTGGTATCTTTGTTTACCGTTGGTATCATACTCCCACTCTTTATGTAGAAAAATGATTGAAAAATAAAATTGATTTTTTTGGTATCATACGCTTCAAATGAAAATGATTTTCAATTGGTTTATGTTTTCTAATTGGTGTCAAAAGTATACAATAATTTCAATTGGTATCAATAAAATAAGTTATTTTCAATTGGTACAAATTTTTTCTTTTCAATTGGTATCAAGATTACCTATATGTGTATATCTTTCTTTTGATATCAAAATTGTTGTTGGTTTTCTTCAAAATGTGTTTTTTTTTTCAATTGGTATCAAGATTACCGTATATATGTACATCTTTCAATTGATGTCAAAATTTTGTTAGTTTATAAATGTTTTGTTTAGTTTCAATTGATATCATAAATTGGTGTCATGATGTTTTGTTGTATACCTCCATACTTGATTGTTATAATCTTTCAATTGGTATCATTATGTTTTGATTTGTAATGCTTATATGCAAGGGAAGCTTAACATCTTCTCTTTATATATCTTTATTGTTTTAATTTATGCATAATAGAAGAAAATTATTTATTATGCCTTTATTGTCTGCACCCCTTTGTTGATGAATTGACAAAAAAAGGGAGAAATATTTGGAGTTTATATGCATGTTTGTTTGAAAGTTTACCATATATTTTCATATACTTTCAATTGGTATTTGTTATCTTTTACCATTGGTATCAAGAGCATCTTTTGTTGGTATCAAGAGCATGTTTACTTCATTGGTATCAAGAGCAATGTTTATTGGTATCAAGAGCATGTTTATTTCATTGGTATCAAATATCATGTTTATGCATATTATGTTGAGCATCATTGCATATCCTTAGTGTTTATTGCTATGCATGAGTTAAGGGGGAGCTTCTTTGAAGCTTAACTTTAATCCATGCATATATAACTCTATGAGTTTTGTCATCATCAAAATGGGGGAGATTGTTGGCCCAGAGGCCTTCCACTCTAGTTTTGATGATGATTAACTCATGTAGTTATAGTTTACTAATAATCTTGTGATATTTAGTTTCAGATATTTAACCAAGATATTAGTAGGTGATTAGCTTCAACAAAGGTGTTTTGGAGCTTTCACATGATGATTCAAGAGCTCGAGAGTCAAGTTCATATCTAGCACTCGGTTGGAGTCAAGCTTCGGGAATCGCGTTTGGATCGAGTCAACTTGGAGACGGCGTTCTACAAGAAGGCTTCAATTTGTTTAGTTAAGATTTAGTTTAGATCTATTGTAAAGATTAGATAGTGTGATATGCTCAAGTTCCCAATACACACACATGTTTTCAGTTTAAGTTTCATGTTTATTGGTGTTTGGTTTTCGGTTTAACCGATCTTGATTTTCATGAATAGATAGAATCAAAACAAGTTTACATGGTTTAATGTATATTATATTTGATCTATATACATATATACTTCATCTATTTAGAAAAACTTATTTGATACACTATTCATGAGTTTTGGAGTTTTGTATTTAGACTTTTGGATTTAATGTCAAAAACATAGATATAATACCTTTCATGTATATTGGATTCTATCCATATACTATATGCTTCAAACTTGTTCAATATCATGTTTCTGTATTTACAATTGTTTTGGAAAAATCGGATTTCCATTTCAAAAATTCTATTTTGAAAAATACAGAATTTGGTTTAAGGTAAAATTTTCAAGTCACAAAAATGGTTCAAAATGTTTGTAACATGATTTGATTTTTACTCAAACATGTTTGTATTTCAAAGATATAACATGAACTGATTTTTGTGAAATTTATGTGATTTTAGGGGATTTAATTGACAATAAAAACTCAAGTTTTAAGACCTGATTAAACTGGACTGGCTGACTGCCGGTCGATCGGGCCGGTCGACTGTAGCAGTGGGCGGTCGACCGGGCCGGTCGACCGACGTGTACAGAACGTGCACACAGCCAGGCTGTTGGGCTGGTTGACCGGAACGGTCGACCGCCAGAGAGCCTCTGCTCTCTGGAAATGGCCCCGGTCGACCGACCCGGTCGACCGGCAGAGAGCTCTGCTCTCTGTATCAGCTCGGTCGATCGGGCGGTCGACCGGCCAGAGAGCCGTTGCTCTCTTGATCCAGTCCGGTCGATCGGGCGGTCGACCGGTAGGCACAACGGTTAAATTTTTGACCGTTGGCCGGTCGACCGGAAGGGCATTCTGGCCCTTTTCAGCTGTCAACGGGCAGATTTTCAAATGGGTTATAAATACCCCATTTGAGTTGGTTTTTCAACAAGATTTTAAGAGAGCAAAATTTATATCTTCTCAAGTGTTTTAATACAAGTTTTCAGAAGAGTTTTTAAGCTAAAAGATTTTATCTTTATTTGTTTTAAAGGGTTGGAAAAATCAAGAAAAGGAGAAGTCTTTGGGATTGGTTTTTGATCTTCATTTCATATCCATTCTAGAAGTTTTCCCAAGAGTTTTTCTTTACGTTTTTGATTTTCAAACTCTTTGTTTTCTCACACTTGTCATTCTATCATATCTAATAGGATCTTTGTTTTAGTGAGAAAAGAAGTTGTTTGTGGTCTTTGTGATCACCAAGTTGTATACCTTCCATTGATTGTGATATCCCTCTAAGTGAGAGGTGATTGAGTTGTTATCCCTCAAGTGTGAGGTGATAGTGAAAGTGGTGTTTGGCTCCCTCTAGTGAGAGGTGGAGATTGTGTTGGAATCCCTCAAGTGTGAGGTGATTATGTTTGAGTGGCTTTGAGCCTAATCCCTCTAGTGAGAGGTGGATTGTTGTTTGGCTAAGTGCCTAACCCTCTAAGTGTAGAGGTGTATTTGAGTTGTGTCTTGCCTCTGTGAGAGGTTGTATTTGAGAGAGGAGTTGTGTACTCCCGACTTGTATTTACCCAAATCCTCAGTGGAGGTTCCTGTGTGGGAAGTCCTGTGTGGACGAGTTAGTGAAAATCTTCTGTGTGAAGGCAGGGACGTATAGCTGTGTGCTCGAACCTCGAAACATATCCGTGTGTTTGCGTTTGATCCACTTTCTCCAACTCTCTCACTTTTACATTGTGCCTTGCATTGATTCACATTGTTATATCATTCATATATGCTTGGTTTGTTTGTGTGTGCCCATACTTGTGTTTAACCAAGAGAGCTTCATATAGCACCTCAACTCTTATTCAGAGGAATCAAGAGGAGTTAGTCCAGAGCCCTTCACCGGGAATTCGGCTACACTTTTTGGTTACACTAAGTGTGTTGTAATTAGTTTTTAATTCCGCATTAGTTGACCATTAGATTAGCAAGTAACCTATTCACCCCCCCTTAGGTGATTTTAATTGTTTGAGTTTAAATTTGAGCAATTATGTATTTAATCATTCTAAATTAGAATTCATGTTTCGCAAGAAATAAATTTTACATATTCATGCACATGCCCCATGGCATACACCTCATGCCATACTCATACTCATCACACTCATTTGTATGCTAAAGTGTACACATGTACACATTGTGGTCGCAAAAGCCATCTTGTAAAATTTTACTTGATAGATTAAATATTTTATATTTAGCAAATAAAAATATTTGAGGTCCTATTGCTACTAAACCTGTAGACCCAAAAAGACGTGGGTACCAAAAATCCACACCACTTGTTTTTGATGTAGGTGTGGGCTCTGACAAAACGTGAAAGAATTGGTGTCTTGGTAGTGATGCAATTGGAGTTTGACGGGACACATCATGGATGCATCGCTATCAAGGAGTTTTGATGGGAGGACCACCCGTTTTGAAGAAATGAATTGGCTATATCGGTATTGGTAACCATTTCATCCTCTGCTTTTAAAAATATTTTAAATGCTTATATGCTACTGTAGTAACGTAAACTCAATCATATATTGTTTTGTGCTTAATATTGAGTTGATTGGTTGTATGCTATGCATGTATTTTTAAAATATTTTCTTCATGTTTTCAAGTGGATTTACATGCCTATCTTTTTTATTCATGTTTTTATATGCTTTAATTTAAAGCATATATTGATTTATATGTTTATATGTTCATATGCAAATCTTATTAAAACTTGTGTTATACATGTATAACTCTTGAGTTATACTTTTTATACATGTTTTATTTCTTTTGTGTACTCATTTTATATTTGATTGTACATTGTATGTCTTAATTTGATGATTCTTACATGATTATATGATATATCATGTTTTAGAAAAAAGAATTTTATGTTAATTTTAATTTTTGAGATTTATTGTTTTATCTTCATGAATATATTATTCACATGAACATTGAGCACTCACCTATATGTTTACTCATGATTTTATTTTCATGAGCTCATTTATGTGCTTTATAGATCTTGAGTGTCAATTTTGTGTAATTAGCATGTTTCATGAGATATATGATTTGGTTTCATATTTGAAGAATTTTTAACTAGTTTTTAAAACTATTTAAACTAGTTCTTTATTCTTCAATTGGTAGAGTTTTCAACCTGTACTATATTATTTTAAAAACTTTATTTTTGAAAACTTCTACCCTAAAAGGATGGTTGGTTGGGTGACCATAACTTGTGTAACCTAATGAATATTTTTTTAAAACTTGTGCATGATAGGGCGGATGATATGAGTTATACACATGATTCCTATGTTATTTCATTTTTGTATACTCATTCAAGTTTTTCTATATATGTATGCGCTAAATTTCAAGTAGTATTTTCATACATTCATATATATATATATATATATATATATATATATATATATATATATATATATATATTATATATATATATATATATATATATATATATATATATATGATTGATTGTGCTTATTTTACATTGACCATACATGTTTATAACCTAAATTGATTTCATGCTAAGCTTGATTTTACTTCAAAATATTTGTTTTTGTTTTCAATAAACTTATGCATTGATTTTGTAATTATTTCAAAAAAAAGAGAAAATTTTTTTGACTTAAAATGATTTCATGTTTATGTTTATTTATAAAATAATATTTATGTTTATCCACAAGTGGTATCTAAATTTTATTGATTTCAAGAAGTATCAAAATTTGTTTAAGTGATTTACAAGTGGTATCACAATTTATTTAATTGATTTTATGTTGTATCAAAAATTTGTTTTGTTGATTACAAGTGATATTAAAATTTATTTTAATTGGTTTTAAATTTTGTTTTGACATGTATTGCATATATGAGGGGAGCTTAACATCTACTCTATATATACATTCATGATGAGTGTAGTATATATAAAAGAGCTTGACCTCTTTTCTTTATATGGTACACGTGTGTAGGGGGATCTTAACATCTCCGTCAATACATTATATATTATGCTTATGTTGGTTGATGTTTAGTCATCCCTTCTCCATATAATGCATGTATGCAGGTGGAGTCAACTTGGCATCTCTCTTCTTCATGAATTTATATCGCATATACCTTTACCTTATTTTTCTTTACCTCTTTATTGATGAATTGACAAAAAGGGGGAGAGAAATTTAAAGTGAGTTTATATATGCATGTTATCTTTATGTTTATGCATGTATGTTATTTAATTATGAGCGTTATTGAATATCTTCATGTTTTATGCTATGCATGAGTTAAGGGGGAGCTTCTATGAAGCTTATCTTTAATCCATGTATGTTTAACTCCATAAGTTTTGTCATCATCAAAAAGGGGGAGATTGTTAGCCCAAAGGCCCATCGCTCGAGTTTTGATGATGATTAACTCATGTAGTTATAGTACTAATGATCTTGTGTTTATTAAGTTTCAGATATTCAATCAAGATTTTAGTCGGTGTTTAGCTTCAACAAAAGATTCGAAGTTAAGTTTTGAAGCTATCACATGATTCAAGAGCTCGCGCTTCAAGATCGCATCAAGTATTCAAAGAGGAGTCTAACTTGTTTGGATCAAGTAAAGATGGAGATGAAGATTTTCAAGAGAAGATTTTAAGGATGACTTGAATCCTAATTTGTGAGCTTAAGATTTTTATTTTAGATAAAATATAAAGGATAGATTAGTTGTAAATTGCTCAAACTCATATACACACACACACAAAATTTATATATTATTGATGAGGAAAAGATAGTGTGAAGTATATGCACAAATATTCAGTAAAAGAGCGAAGGTTTAGAGTCAACCTTAAGTGCTTTGATCACTCCACAATGTATTTAAAATGTTTAATGTATCCTTTCCAATCTCCGTTATAGCATGGGCTATACCGAGTCGATTCTCAGGGAGAGCTTGCGATGGAAGCGTTACGGTTCGTAGTGAAGAAAGAAAATGAAGATTCTTCTTTGTCTTAAAAGAATGAATAAAACATGGAAAAAGAAATGAAAGAATCGGTGGTTGGTGTGTACATGAAATGAAAACTATGAAATAAAATGAAACGAATTGAAGACAAGATTTGCTTGGAAAGTAAACTAAAAGAAAGAAAACTTTGTAGAAGATTTAAAGATGGAGAAAACCTTGACTAGCTAACCTTATTACCTTGCTAAAAAACTTACTAAACTCCGTGATGGTGAATGCGTGCCTCATGTTGATTCATCGGCAAAGATTTGTCTTGCGTGTTGGTCTAATTACTTTCCCACTTGAATGACGGGTGATCGCTCTTGGACTTGTCTTGTAGACTCATAGATGTCATAGGCCTACAAGATAGACTTTCAATAATGAAATCAAAAGAGCAACACTCAAGGGATGCTAAGGAAGAAGATACAACATTCATTAATTGAAGTAAAGAAGTTGTACAACAAATAGCATATGTTTGGTGATCCATCTCCATGTTCCATCAAGGCACTTGTTCTAAAGACAAGGCTCTAAATGAGGCACACATGAATCATATGGAATTACAACAAGAACTTGCCAAGCAATGAAAGTAACCCATCGGAGAAGAGAAGACCATACAACTTGCAAGATTAAAGATAGTAATCACCCATGAATTAGTAGTTAGCAAGGTTAGTGGTTAGCTAGTTCATGTTAGAAAAGTTAGCTACTAGCCATAAGAAAAGAAAAGCGTAGCATGAATTAAAGTGCAAGTAAAGCTAGAATTAAAGAAAGCAAGTAAACTAGAGAATGCAAGAGAAGAGAGAAGAGAATGGATCAATCCTTGCTTCACAATTTGTCACACCTTGGTATACACAAGTTTTCTCTCTCTTACAAACTCTCTCTTTACAGAATTTCTAGGGAGGAAGAAGATCTAGAGCACTACAAAAATCCTAGAGAGAAATCCTACAAAATACAAGCATCTAATCTCTAATCTCTCCTCTCTCCTCCTCCACACTCGTGCGTGCAGGCCCTGGTGGTGTATTATAGCCTCAGAGAGAAGGATCTAGAGCCCAGGTTGTTGGAGAGAAATCCGGGCTTCAACAACCTCACAACTGCCGCAGATATGCGGCAAAATCCCAGAAAATGCGGCACAATCTGGGCCGTTCAAGCTGATCTTTCTGTTACATGTTTGTTACAGGTTGTTAGCCACGTGGACCTTCTGGAAGTCTGAGCTGGCGCGTAGAATTCTCCAGATCCTGGGCTCAAACTTTGGGCTCTCTTTTGGGCTTTGAATTAATTCCCTTTAATTATTGCTAATTAAAGAGATTTTGGGCCTTTTCTCCATTAGAATGTAGACCTGCAAAAATAGTGAGAAGAAGATTAAAAATCATATTTTTATTGACAATATGCATGGGAATGATGTGGTAAAATATGCAAAATTGTATATCAATCACACCCCCACACTTATTCTTTTGCTCGTCCCGTGCAAAATAAAGAAAAGAAAAACTATACTACCAATTTTATTACACCACTTTCGCAGGTGACGCGATTGCACTGAGCACGTGCAACAAGCTGTTAAACCTCTAGTTACCCTAGAGGAGGAGTGTTGTCTCCTGAGGGTTTTCAGCGGATTGCATCCACAAAATCCATAAAGAAAGAAAACAAATGTTAGTGTTTTGAAAATTCATTTTGAAAGAGAGACATGTTTTCAAACTATTTTTTGCAAAAATATAAGTGATCTAAGGTCATAAGTCCACCTATAATTATTCTTCCTTAAACTTAGTCTCTATGCAGGATCTTGTCTTCAATTAAGGTAAGAATTCAAAATTGGATTGAATACTTTATCTTTTATAAAACCTAGATAATATGCACTTGTGATAGTGAAGATTTCTGGGATTTCAACTCTAACCATAAAGCCATTTATTATTTTTTATTTATTTATATATATATATATTTTTCTTCCCTTAGTTTAGGCTTTCTAGTTCACCCATGTAACGAGTCTATAACCGATGACTCCCAAACCAGTCGGTCTTAGGGCACCAGATGAGAAAACATCCCTCGGGTTTAAGGACTCGAGTGAAAAAGGCCACAAAACTAAAGGGGATTATTCTTTTAATCACCGTTAGACGTGAATAACCATGCTTCTTGAGGCACAATTATCCAGCTTAATAAGTGATGTTTTATTTATATATTTTTCTTTTTTTCTTTTTTTAATGGCCTTTTTGGTCTTTGTTTCCATCCCAAAAATGTGTAAGTGTGAAGTGCATACTATCTAAGGCAAAAAAATTCAAGATAAAAAATATCTCCTCAATTTTTCTTACTTAGCCTATAATTTTAAACAAGATCCATTATTTCAATTAGGTTTAAGATGTCATAATTAAGGCTTTCTTAATTTCTAAGATCATCTTAATTTTCTTAAAAATAGATCAAAACTTTGTCTCTTATTTCAAAAAGTTTTTAAAGAACGAGAAAATTCCTATACAAAAGGGAAGATTTCTAAAAGTATCCTAAAAGAAGTGTAAAAGAAAGAAAATCTAAAAACTCTAAGTTAGTAAACCCTCCCCCACACTTATCTCATGCATTGTCCTCAATGCATCGTGATGTATGTATGCATGAAACAAATAGAAAGGGAAGGAAAAAATTACCTCAAGGTGGTGGTTCCGGTGGTGGTCTGATTGGTCCACGAAATGCGACCCAATCAGTCTTGCGTGGAGTCCGGAGGAACCCACCAGAAATATCATGAATATAACCCATTAAAAAGATAAATCCATGAAGGATCTTTATTAAGTATTTAACCCCATCTAATTTCCATATTCCATAATTAATTTCGGAGTCAAATTTATCAACCACCTTATCCCAGAATGGTGTATGAAATGATAGAACAGTTGACTTGGACTCAGGAAGAACAGGAACTAATACCGACTCAGGAAGGTGACGCAAGTCAAGTAAAGGTTCAGGAGTCGAAATGAGTTCAGGAATTGGGTCCAAGTCAAGAAGTTGAAACTCCAGTCCACATGTATTGTCCAACAATAGAATGTGACCTAATATGGGTGATATCTCCTTACTTCCAATAGTAAGGAATTCTAGCTCATCGCCATACAATTCTTCAAAACTAAGGTCAACATCCGGAAGTGTAAAATCAGTTAACTGACCCCGAGTTGACATGATCTTGTCAGCGAATAGGTCTTCAGAAGTAAAGAGATTGTGAGAATCTAGGTCACATATCTCATTGAGTTCAATATCAAAAATGGAAAACTTACCAATTTGTCAATAGTATCTTCAGAAGTGTATAATTGGTCAAGTTCAATATGATCCTCAAAGATGGGTGATTCAACTTCATTATGAATTGGGGCAGGATCCAATGTCGACTCGGGAAAAGATTGAAGTCAGGTAAAGATACCGGAGTCATTATTGAATCAGGAAGAAGAATTGAATCACTAAGTTGGGGTTCAAGATCATATTCATTGTCAAGTTCTATTTCAGGAAAAGGAAATCTTGCCAAAATGTCAATTGGATTTGAAGGTTGGACAAGTTCAGATGAGCGTGCTGAAATAGAATCTTGATTTCCAAAACTACATGACTCTTTGGCTTTAACAGAGTGGCTAGTGACACCAGATCTGGTCAAACGGTGAGAACATAGAGATTCGACCATCATATCTATGTCACGATTTCTAGCATTTTGAGCATGAGTCATGGCTTCAAGCATCTTTCCATAATTGATGAATTCATTGTTTTGATGAAAAGATGAAGTGTTGTCTTGGAAGTGATAGTGAAATTGTGAGTCCATCAGATTTTGGGATTTGTGTTTGGACTCACGCATACTCATTTCCAAAATTGATGGTGCTTTATTTTGGACTGGAGGAATTGAGTATGTATCTTGAAAATATTGTGGACTGGGTTGAGAAGGAGGACAAGGTGGTTGGAAATTATACTCGGGGTAAGTGAATCCCCACTGACTCGGTGAAGAGTTGAAATTATTATGGAAATTATAGTTATTAGATGGGGGGTATGGGTCATATTGATTCGGATAAGACCAATCCGGCACACTAGGTTGGTCAAAGTTATGGTATGTCGGGCTGGTAATATCCGAAAATGAAGTCGGTGTGTAATATGGATTATTATTGAAGTTGGAAAAATTGTTATTATAAGCCATATCACATAATGAAATACAAACAAAAAGAAACAAACAAATAAACAAACAAAAAGAAAAAAAATTCTAACCTAAGTTAGGGTAGACTTAGGACCTAGACGACTCCTAACTGTTTAGACCGTCCACGGGAGGTTTAGTGTAGACTTTGACCTCAAGCTAATCAGCCAGGAAAGGTCAAGGTTGTTGGGAGGTTTTCCGTCAGAGACGTTCCTTAATTAAAGGACCACCAACCTTCAGGCTTTCGGCCCTCAATCCCTTTCCTAGACACTGATTTTGCAAGAGTCAAATTCTAACACTTTTCCCCCTTAGGATAATCTCCTAAGTGAGTCCGAGATGTCCCTAGGGCCAACGTCTACTTTTTTATTAAATTAGGCTTGGGTTAGTGAGTGCTGAGATAGTGGTTTTTGGGCTAAGGAAAGGGTGATGAAATCCCCCACCTTATCTTATTTATGGGTGATGCCCTTAGAATCAATTTTGTGCAAGTGTATGAAATATATAACTAGATATACTCAAAGCATGAAATCAAATAAGAGATGATTCCTAGTCTACATGCAATGCAAAACGTACCTTGCTCCAGCACTCTTCAACAGTAAAAGTAAATGAATTGAAAAGACACGTGCCTAGAAATGCAAATGTCTAATCAATTTTTAACGTTTCAACCACGTTTTACTGTTGATTATTATTAACAGGAGTATGGTGAAGCATACAAGAATTTAAGTATTGCAGCAGATGTATTTTACAGAGCAAGCAACCCTGCAGAAATTAGGTCAGTAGTTAACTCCTCCTTGCCGCGGATCCGCGGCTTTGGCCGTGGAATTGCGGCAATTCAGAGGACTTCTGGTTTCTGCTTTCAAGAGCAGAAGCCCAGAGCCACTTATATGACACTGCAATGCAAATTTTCCTGTTTCTTCACCTGTAACCTGCAACAGAGAAGAAAGTTCGTTTAGTTCTTCACTTTAAATCAAAAACCGTTGCTCTGCCCGCAACGGCGCCAAAAATTGATGAGGAAAAGATAGTGTGAAGTATATGCACAAATATTCAGTAAAAGAGCGAAGGTTTAGAGTCAACCTTAAGTGCTTTGATCACTCCACAATGTATTTAAAATGTTTAATGTATCCTTTCCAATCTCCGTTATAGCATGGGCTATACCGAGTCGATTCTCAGGGAGAGCTTGCGATGGAAGCGTTACGGTTCGTAGTGAAGAAAGAAAACGAAGATTCTTCTTTGTCTTAAAAGAATGAATAAAACATGGAAAAAGAAATGAAAGAATCGGTGATTGGTGTGTACATGAAATGAAAACTATGAAATAAAATGAAACGAATCGAAGACAAGATTTGCTTGGAAAGGAAACTAAAAGAAAGAAAAACTTTGTAGAAGATTTAAAGATGGAGAAAACCATGACTAGCTAACCTTACTACCTTGCTAAAAACTTACTAAACTCCGTGATGGTGAATGCGTGCCTCATGTTGATTCATCGGCAAAGATTTGTCTTGCGTGTTGGTCTAATTACTTTCCCACTTGAATGACGGGTGATTGCTCTTGGACTTGTTTTGTAGACTCATAGATGTCATAGGCCTACAAGATAGACTTTCAATAATGAAATCAAAAGAGCGACACTCAAGGGATGCTAAGGAAGAAGATACAACATTCATTAATTGAAGTAAAGAAGTTGTACAACAAATAGCATATGTTTAGTGATCCATCTCCATGTTCCATCAAGGCACTTGTTCTAAAGACAAGGCTCTAAATGAGGCACACATGAATCATATGAAATTACAACAAGAACTTGCCAAGCAATGAAAGTAACCCATCGGAGAAGAGAAGACCATACAACTTGCAAGATTAAAGATAGCAATCACCCATGAGTTAGTAGTTAGCAAGGTTAGTGGTTAGCTAGTTCATGTTAGAAAAGTTAGCTACTAGCCATAGAAAAGAAAAGCAAAGCATGAATTAAAGTGCAAGTAAAGTAAAGTTAGAATTAAAGAAAGCAAGTAAACTAGAAAATGCAAGAGAAAAGAGAAGAGAATGGATCAATCCTTGCTTCACAAGTTGTCACACCTTGGTATACACAAGTTTTCTCTCTCTTACAAACTCTCTTTTTACAGAATTTCTAGGGAGGAAGAAGATCTAGAGCACTACAAAAATTCTAGAGAGAAATCCTACAAAATACAAGCATCTAATCTCTAATCTCTCCTCTCTCCTCCTCCACACTCGTGCGTGCAGGCCCTGGTGGTGTATTTATATCCTCAGAGAGAAGGATCTAGAGCCCAGGTTGTTGGAGAGAAATCCGGGCTTCAACAACCTCACAACTGCCACAGATATGCGGCAAAATCCCAGAAAATGCGGCACAATCTGGGCCGTTCAAGCTGATCTTTCTGTTACATGTTTGTTACAGGTTGTTAGCCACGTGGACCTTCTGGAAGTCTGAGCTGGCGCGTAGAATTCTCCAGATCCTGGGCTCAAACTTTGGGCTCTCTTTTGGGCTTTGAATTAATTCCCTTTAATTATTGCTAATTAAAGAGATTTTGGGCCTTTTCTCCATTAGAATGTAGACCTGCAAAAATAGAGAGAAGAAGATTAAAAATCATATTTTTTTTGACAATGCATGGGAATGATGTGGTAAAATATGCAAAATTGTATATCAATCAATTATCTTTTATGTTAAAAATTTTGTGCCTTTGGTTTAACCGCTTTAACTTCAAAAAAATAGTTTACATGGTTATTATCTCAATATATTAAATTTTATAGTTTGCAATACGCATTGGATTCTATCCACACATATTTGAGCTCCATATTGTTTAGAAAATTTTTTCTATGAGTATTATGTTTTCGGTTCATCATGTATACGTTTTTAAGTTTCGATTTATCAAGAATACATATATCAGTTTCATGAATAGATTTCATTAAAACAAGTTTACATTGGTTTATATGTGTACTGGATCTCATCCATAAACATTGATGCTTCATACATGCTTAAGAAACTTATTTTGATGAAACTTATTTGATGAGTTTAGTTCATGTGTTTAAAATTTTATTTTATCAAAACTTATTTTGAAGCTTATTGTCAAAAACAAGGATATTTTATTTACTATGTGTATTGGATCATTTTTATACACACTATATTTAAAATGTGTTTAAATATCTTATTTTTGTACTTGTACAGGTTTTGAAAAAAAAATTGATTTTTCATTTCAAAGTTTGAGTTTTGAAAAATACCGATTTTTGTTTATGCCTTAAATTCTTTACCTCAAAAATAGTTCACATGTTTATAATATGTGTTGATTTTTGATCATACATATCGTGCTATATAGTGTTTCAATGAACTTATTTTTGTGAATTTATGGAGATTTTATAGGATTTAAAATGTATTTAAAAATCCTAAACTTTGGTTCTAGGGCTGCTTACAGTCGACCGACCGGTCGACCGACGTGCACACATACATGAGCCCAAAGTATGATCAACCAACTGGTCAACCGATTGGCTCAAGTCCACTCTCGGGCTTGGCTCGGTCGACCAACACAGTCTTATTTTGGGTGCGATCGACCGGGCGATCGACCGGCGACCCCAACGGTCAGAAATTTGACCGTTGGTCGGTCGATCGACATGCTATTCTTGCCCCCAATGGCTAATTTTTGATAGCCTTCATAAAGGGGTCTTTTGGGACAGTTTTTTTAGAAGGTTTTCACAAATTTTTGAGAGCCTATTTTTCTATCTTCAACAGAGTTTTCTCTACAAATTTTTGAGCTCAACTTCTATATCAAAAAAGAGTTTATCAAGAGTGATTCTCTTGAGTTTTTTAAAAAGATTTCTTGAGTTTTTTACTTTCAAATCTATCTTGTTTTCTCGCACAAGCTTGGGCTTTCTATTGCTATATCCATCCTCTAGGATCTTTGTTGTCAGAGTGTTTGTTGGTGATCAAGAGAAAAGATCACAAAGTGTTCCAATTTTTATATTTGGAGGAAATATAGAGGTTGCGGCCTCGGCGAGCTTGCGGGTTCTTATTGTGTATTATTCTTGCGGGTACAAGTGAGAGCCTTGCGGGTCCAAGAGTTCTTGAGGGAGCTCATTGTAGGTCTTGCGGCATCGGGTGATCTTGCGGGATCGATTCTAGTGGAAATTCTTCATAGTAGTGAAGGCGGGAACGTAGAGCAAGTGACTTGAACCTCGAAACAAATCTCTTGTGTTTGCGATTGCTTTTCTCTCTCTCAACTCACTTGTGCTTATATATTGCATGCTTATTATAATTGTGCTCATCTATTACATGCTTAATATTAATTATGCTTAATAAATATACTTGCTTGGGTTGTTTGATATCTTACATTATTATTGTTGTTTATTCTTTACATGTTTGATATTGTGTTTGTGCTCACACTAGTATTTAACCAAGAGAGTTATATTTGCACCTCAACTCTTAATGTAGAAGAATCTTGAAGAGAAGTTCAGAGCCTTTCACCGAGATTTCGGCTTCACTCTTTGATTATACATTGTGTGATAGTTTTAGTTTGCATACTAGTTGTTAATTCCGCATTATTTGGTATTAGATTAGCATATCACCTATTCACCCGCCCTCTAGGTGATCTACATCTGTCAATCTCTTTCTTCTCTTCCTTAATTACCTGCATGCCACTAAACATGAAAATACATTAATTTGTAGGATTTTATTTAAATATAAATGCAAAAATATTACACATACGATATGAAAATATGTGACGCATGTGTAGAATCGGATACCCATATCTTCTTGGGTCCTTGGGGTTAGTGTTTTCTCAAACCCAAACATTTTTATTTTTCATGTTTAATCTATAATAACAAATTTGAGTTAGATGGCCTCTGCGGCCACAATGTGTACAAGTGTACACCTTACCATAAATATAAGCATGTGATTGTTGTGCATTGTGAGCATGCTTTATGTGCGCCCGTGATGTGGATTTTCATTGGGTTTCCCCCTTGGAAACATAGGATACATTCTTTTCATATTAAAAGCACAATCTTTCAAATTTGCATTCAAAACATCAATTCTAAATTTCAAAGAATTAAATTCAATTTGGTTAAAAATTGATTTTGGGCTTTTCCCCTTGCAAACACTTTTGTATGAATCAAAATCCTTTTTGATCTTTTCAAAACTACAAGATATTTCTTTTTTTTCTTTTGAAACAGCATTAAGTTTATTTTCAAAAATCTCATTTTTTTCTCAACTTTTTATTTTGAACTTTTGAAATCTCGTATCTTTCTTGAAGTCTTCAAAAAAATATAGCTAGCTCATCTATAAAAATATCATCATCTAGAGAGTTTTCAATTGTTACCTTAGTTGCTTCATCTCCGTTTGCCACGAAGCAAATATTTGCGGTGTCAATTTCTTTATTGGACTCGGTCTCAAAGTTATCCTATGTAGCCATCATAGCCTTCTTCTTGTGCAATCTCTTGGAGGTAGGTTTTTGAATTGAGGGGCAATCCATAATGAGGTGTCTCGTCTTATTGCAATAGTAGCAAGAACCCATTTCCTCCATTCTTTCATTTTTGCCTTGAGGGCTTGCTCTCCAGAAGTTGCTTTGTTGTCCCTTCTTGTAAAGCATTCTTCTACCTTTCGAATAAGTATGGAGAAGACTTCTTCACCTTCGTCCATGGACTCTTCATCTTTCACGATTGAGGGAGTTGTTTTGAATGCAATTGATTTCTTTTTTATCGGTTCTCTTCCTTCACGCACCATTATTTCCATTTCATCAGTTTTGAAATTCCCAATAAAATCGATGAAGTCCATCTCCTCTCGATTATTAAGCTCATTGAGAGTAGTCGCCTTGACCTCACAAGCCTTGGGAAGAGCTCTTATCATCTTCCTTACCTTTTATCATTATCAATCTCGTCACCTAAGGAAGACAACCCATTAGTAATTTTTGTGAAACGAGTAAGCATGTCATCAATCGATTCATTATCAAGCATATAAAAGTTCTCGTATTGAGAATGAAGCAAATCAATTTTAGATCTTTTAACTTGTGAAGTATCCTCACGGGTATTAATTAAATAATTCTATACTTCACAAGCCAATTTGCAATTAATTACACGTGACAAAATCATCATTCAATGCTTGCGTGAATGCATATTGTGTTTAGCATTGGCCTCATAGTCCTTAGCAATAGATTCAGACTAATTTTCTCATCTCCGTGAGGCTCAACAAATTATTTAGAGATGGCTTTTGCGACTTTAACACCTAGAGATGAATAAGGTCATTTTCACCTTCCATATGGGGAAGTTCAACCCATTAAATATGGGTGGGGATTCGATGCTAGAGAAATCGTGAGATGCCATGACGAACAAATATTGACTGAATAATACAACACAAATAGAGCTAACAAAGGGATCACTCTAAGGTGGTTAAACTAAATACTAGAAAACTAGGCTCTGATACCAATTGAAATCACCTAAAGGGGGTGAATAGGTGATGGCGATAGAAATATGATAAATAATGCGAAATAAAAACTATCTATTAAAATAAGCAATATAGAGCAATAAAATACTTCAAAGTAATTGCATAATGTGAACTAGAGGATTGAGTAAAGATATAAAAAGTGAGAGAAAGCAATCGCAAACATAGGTGTTGGTTTTGAGGTTCGAGCCACTGTTCTACATTCTCGTCTTCACCACAATGAAGAATTTTCACTATAGTTTATCCCGTAAGATCACCACTCAACAAGTTCTCACTAGAACACTCGAACCCGCAAGTCTTTCTCACTTGGTGCCACAATACCTTACAACCATGAACCCGCAAGCTCTCTTGAGGCTGCAACCTCTACAACACGAATAGAATGAAGAAGTAATCTTCTTCTCGATCACCAAATAGCTCACAATACAATCCTCAAACCAAGATAAGGATTTGTAGCTCCGAGATTGATATGAGTAAAGCTTTGAAGAATGTGGAGTGGAGATACAAAGCTTTGAAAATCTTGTTTTGAATTTTGGCCCAAAAAGTTTTCTTTTGAAAATCTTCTCAAAAAAATTTGAAAAAGTTGAGCAGAAATATTAACAAAGGTTCTCGAAATCTTTCTACAGTATATATATATAGGGTCAAAACATAAGAAAGAAACCCAACATAGTCATTTGTTAATTTGCATATTAACCATATTTGACAATATAGCCATTGGGTCAAATATTGCCAGAAACGGCTTATCAGTCGATCAGCCGGTCGACCGCTAACAGTCATATTATTGACCGTTGGACCAACATCGGTTGGCCAGGCGGTCGATCGATATAAACAGATACATATTGTCTCTCAGTCGACCGAAGCACTGGTCGACCGAAGTGCACCAGTGCACAGCCGTGCATGTCAGTCGATAGCTCGATCGGCAGTCCGGTCGACCGATCCAAGGCCAAAACATAAAAATAAAAATGTTTTTTTGATTTCCATTAAAATACTTTGAATACTTTGATACAAAACAATGTTCAAGAATATTTATGAAATACTACGTGTGATCCTAGGTTGACACATAAAAATAAAATATAGAACTTGTTTTGTAAATCTAGAAATACCCATTTTCTAAATTGTTCTTTTATAAATCAAAATACCATTTTAAAAATCGATCAAAGTTATCAAAACTCTCTTCAATAGTTTAGAAAACATAAACATAGTAAATCTCTTGTGTGTGTGAATCTCTAGAGCAATCCAAACCTCTAATCTTGATTTTGACAAAACTAACTCTTACATTGTTTAAGAAAGAAAAATAATTTCTTCTAAATAGCTTCAATCTTGTAATCTTCTTGATCTCTTAGAGCTTGACACCAGATTTGGGTGCTATGAGTGTTCTTTGATGCTTGAGCTCTTGGATCTCTTAGATGATAGCTTTCAAATTTGTGAATCTTGAGTGAAGCTAATTATTCTTTTGATTTTGTTGAAGCTCATTTAACAAAGGTCTATTAGTACATAATAACTTCATAAGTTGCATCATCATCAAAACTAGGGTTAAAGACATTTGGACCAACAAAAATTACAAGCCTTCAGCTTCTCTTGATCAAGCTGAGATTTATATTTTATGATCATTATGTATAGTTCATATTCTTCGTCTACAACAGTTTCAATGCGATCGATAAGCTCTGGATTTTTATGTCATATCAGATCTGGAGACTTTTTTGTGTCATCCTGTAAAGCAAAGAGAATAACAAATAACTAAACTGCGACTATAAAGATATTAAAGAACTAAGGAAAAAAGAAATAACAAAAATGCCAGAATCAAGTAATCACCATGAACTCATGAAACTCATAAGAAGCTCCACGAAAATGTAAATGAATATTTAATTCTGTTTAATTCTTTTTAATTATCTGAAAAAAAGAAAAATCTTAAATCAAAGAAATTCTAGCTGTAGAATCTATAAACAGATTAATCTAAAACATAACATAAAAATAAAGAAATGCATACTTAACAGCATTTCAATAACATGTGGGCACCAATAAATGATCTAAAAATACTTCAAGAAATCAAAACAAAAAAGATCAAAAAATAATATTAATCAGGAATCTAACAGACAAACTCTACAATCACTAGACAATCATAGAAACAGATCTTGAGCTTTCTCTTCCTCGTGTCTTGACCCCGATAGACGGCCAGTCCCTCTCCGAGCTGGAAGCCATGGGCCATTTCTTCCCCAAGGGATCAGCTCACTATGACCCAAGAACTCTGTACCCACAAAAAAACATCAAGAAGAAGGTATCATTCATACAAATTAAGTAAGAATGACTTATGAGAGAAATAGAACGAGAGGACACACTGTCTTGAACAGGGGAACTCTATTCTTCAATCAGAACCCCTAGTTCTTAATTCCAGTAAAATTTGTAGAGAGAGTCTTGTGAGCAGGGGAAACAGAGTCCAGAGATAGAAGAAGATGGGAGTTAGGTTTTTTCTAGTAAACCAACCGCACATCGTAATCGAAAGCGGTCATGGTGCCTGAAAATAACTAATGTCGCGCGTAGCGTGCTTCAAACTGTTAACCCGAGGGGAACACGAACTCTAACCGACCCTGGGAGTGATGAATTCTAAAGTGATTTGAAGTTTAAATAACAATTTTGATGTACCCAAGGTGAGTAACTCACCCACTGACATGTGGGTCCAAAATCTAGTGAAGAAGTTGGTCTCTTTTTTTTCTTTTGGTTGCAGGGCATTTTGGGTGGAACCACCTACAGTAAGACTTAATTAAGGAAAATCTCTACTAGAATTTTTTCTTCGTCTGGGTCTCCTTTTTTTGCGGCACTAGATTGCAAACACGTGTTTGACCATTGGTTTAATAACAAAAATGCAAAAGACTAAAATACCCCCATTTAACTTTTAGCCGTGACCACTGATCGGGGCGTAACCGTGCAAGAAAATGTGTATTTTGTAAATCAATGAAATTATGTGTGTTTTGTCTTCCTCGATACTTCCTTTATAGCATATAAGTTATATGGGTTGAATCCACAGGGATGGGGATGCGATAGAAGCATTAACAACATGTTCACATTTGTTATTAACAGTTCTTCTTTGTTAAAGAAAGAGAAAAGAGAAAAAAAAAAGAAAACTAGAAATGATAGGTGGAGAAGGCGATGAAATCGTCGATATGAAAATGATAAAGACATGGTTTTGGAATCGGGGAAGGAAAAACAAGAAAGTGAAAACAAAGTAAAACAAGAAAGAAACAAAGTGGAAAACTCTGTGAAGTGATTTAGAAAGCGATATTAAAAACAAAAATAGAAAAGAAATAAAGTTTATGGTGAAGAAAAGAAAACAATGGTGAACGAAGAAGATAATGAAAACAATGAAGATAAAATGGTTTTGAAATAGGTTTTTAAAATAATGTAAAAAGAGAAGAAAATTTATGGCTACTAACTACTAAGTACTCCACTAATCATGCTAACCTCTTAGTGATAGCTGCCTCACATGGATCTTTAGCCATCACTAATCCTTAGCTTCTTCAAGAGATGTTTCAAAGTATGGCACATGAGATTGTTCTTCACATTGAAATTTACATCAAGAGAAAACTAATGCAAATATTAGATCATCAAAACCTTTAAAAGCAAGCATGAAATAAGAGAGTTAACTTGTTAGCAAGTTAGCAGGTTAAATGTTAGAACCCATAATAATGAGCCATTAATGGCTCTTACAAGAGCAAGACTTTGTAGAGGCTATTAGATTCATTTGGATTATCATGTAAGAGTTAGATGATTAGTGGTTAGTAGTTAGATTGTCATGAAAGAAAAGTTAGCTATCATGTTAGAGGTTAGAGAAGAAACAATGGAAGGAAAGGAGGAAGCTTTTATAGATTGTCACTATCTATTACATCAATCTCTCACTTTCTCTCCTGAATTAAACTCTTCTCTAATACATGATCTAAAATAAAAATAAAACACAAAAGAAGAAGAAGAAGAAGAAGAAGAAGAACTACACTACTCTACATTAAAGAAGAAGAAAACCCTAGCCTACTGCTCCCACACCTCATTTCTAGCCCAAAAATGCAATATTTATAGGCAATGGAACCCTCTGGATGATGAGACGAAGCCACGCATCGAAGATCGGTGCGAGGGCCCACCATATTGCCACGGATCCGCAGAATTTGCCTTGTTTTTGCGACAATACTAGGGACTTAAGTCCCTAGTTTGCTCTATTTTGCCCAGCTGTTTCGTCCAGCTTCAAGATGCTTTTGAATGTATCTGGTTTTTGATAAATTGGACCCGTATTGCTTTAGATTTATCCCTAATTTATGGATCCAATGTATCTTCTAGAAGCTCTCTAACTTGGCCACCAAGAAATGTGATTTAATTACTCAAAATTGGGTTTAATTAAGCTCTTATTGCCACTTTGTCTCTAAACTCTTGATTATCTGCAAAATAGATCAAAACACGATTTAGAAGCAGTATTTTATTCATAATGTAATAGGAAAATGCAATATAATAATACGGAATTATAGACTAATCACACCCCCACACTTATCTTTTACTCATCCCAAGCAAAACAAGAAAAAAAACTAAACTAAGAAAGTTATTACACCACTTTTGTAGGTGACGTGATTGCAATGAGCGTGTGCAACAAGCCGTTAAAACTCTAGGTTTCCCCTAGAGGAGGAGTTTTATCTCTTAAGGGTCTTCAGCGGATTGCACTCACAAAATCCATAAACAAAGAAAATAAATATTAGTGTTTTGAAAACACGTTTTGAAAGAGAGAATTTTTCAAAATATTTTTGCAAAAATTAAGTGATCTAAGGTCATAAGTTCACCAAAAATTATCCGTCCTTAAACTTAATCTATATGTAAGATCTTGTCATCAATTAAGGTAAGAATTTAAAATTAAATTGAATATTTGATCTTTCATAAAACTTAGATAATATACACTTTGTGATAGTATAAATTTTTAGGATTTTAACTCTAACTATTAAGTCATTTATTCATTTATATACATATATTTTTCTTCTTTTTCTTTCCTTAGTTTTCTTAGGCTTTCTTGTTTATCCAGGTGTGAGCCTTTAGCTAATGACTCTCAAACTAGATGGCTTTAGGGTATCAGATGAGAAAACATCCATCGGGCTTAAGGACTCAAGTAAACAAGGCCACAAAACTTAGGGGAAATTATTTGTTTCTTTTGACCATCGTTAGGCGTGAATAATCATACTTCCTGAGGAATAATTATCCAGCTTTAATAAGTAGTTTTTTATTCATATATAATATTTTTTATTTTATTTTTATTTATGAAATTTTAAGTTTTTGTTTCTATTCCAAAAATGTGTAAGTGTGAAGTGCATACCCTCTGAGGCAAAAAATTCAAGGTGAAATTATCTCTCCAATCTTTCTTACTTAACCTATAATTTTAAAAAAGATCCATTATTTCGACTAGGTTTAAGATGTCATAATTATGGTTTTCTTAATTTCTATGATCATCTTAATTATCTTAAATGTAGATCAAAAGTTTTTCTCTTGCTTCAAAAAGGTTTTAAAGAAAGAAAAATTTCTATACAAAAAGAAAGATTCTAAGAATATCCTAAAAGAAGTAAAAAGAAATAAAATCTAAAAACTCTATGTTAGTAACCATTCCCCCACACTTATCTCATGTATTGTCCTCAATGCATCGTGAATATATGTATGCATGAAAATACAGAGGGAAGGAGAAAAATTACCTCAAGGTGGTGGTTCCGGTGGCAGTCTGATTGGTGCATGAAATGCGGCCCAATCCAAATTACGTAAAGTTCACAGGAACCTACCAGTGACCTCTCTAATATAACCCACTATTATGATATATTCATAGATGATTTTTATTAAGAATTTTATCCCATCAAAATTTCAAATTTTAAAAATAATTTCGAAGTCATTATGTTCAATACCTTTGTCCCAGAATGGAGTGTGAAATGATGGAATGATTAATTTGGACTCAGAAAGTACATGAATTAATATCGACTCAGAAAATTGACTGAAGTCAAGTAAAAGTTCAGGAGTCAAAATTCTCAAGAAGTGGGTCCAAATCAAGAAGTTGAAATCCTAGGCCATATTCATTTTCCCACAATAGAATATTACTTTCTAAGATTTATGATTCAAGTTCAAGAATGACAGGTATGAAAATCAAAACTGACTCAAAAATGCTGCTCAAATTGGGTAACAAAACAGGAGTCAATATTGATTCAGAAATTTGAACTAGATTTCAATATTTGGGATCAGGGTCACATTCCTCTTTGAGTTCAACCTCATGAAAAAGAAAAACTTGTCAATTTGTCAATGAGACTTTCAAAAGTATGGTATTAGTCAAGTTCAGTATGTTAATCTTAAAAAATTTGTGACTCAATTTCACTATGAATTACAGGATTCAATACTGACTCGAGAAAGTGATAAAATTGGGTAAAGATACCAGAGTCAATATTGAGTCAAGAAATAAAATTGAATTACCGAGGTTCAGGATCACAATCATGCTCAAGTTCAATTTAAAGAAAGGGATATCTTATCAAAATGTCAATGTGGTTCTCAAAACTTGAAGTTTGGTCAAGTTCAAATGGGTATGAACAAATTGAATCTTGATCTCCAAAATAACATGATTTGTGGTCCAATCAATAGAGTTAGAGATATCAGGATTGGTCAAAGGTTGATAAGAGAAAGTTTTCTCATTCCTCCAATCATTGACCAATTCAATCATAATTGTGTCTAATCTACTGATAGGGCAGGTAACAAAATTTCGAGTCTGAATCATGTATTTCATACTCTATGCAATCGGTTCTTCCTAAAAAAGTGAGTATGGAAGTTGGTTTTAGAAATTGTGGTGAATTGTGAGTCCATCAGATTTTGAGATTGTTTCTCAGACTTAGCAAGTCTTCTATACTCATTTCCAGGACAGATTTTTTTACAAACTGGTATTCTGAAAAAGAAGTACATGAACCTTGATTCTGAAAAAATAGTGAGTCTAACATATTTTGAGATTGTTGCTCGGCCTCAGGCAAGAGTTCCATACTCATTTTCAGGATCGATGGTTTTTCATTTTGAATAGGTGAGACAGAAAAGGATGAGTATGAATCTTGAAATTTTAGTTAACATGGTAAGGCCAAAATGTTTTGAGATTATTGCTCGGACTCACGCAAGAGTTTCATACTCATGTCCAAAACTGATGGTTGTTTATTTTGGAGAGGTGAGACAGAGTATGAATCTTAAAAATATTGTGAAATTGGGGAGGCTAACATTTTTTAAAATTGTTGCTCAGCCTCCTACATGTCTTCTATACTCTTTTCTAACATAGATTTTTCTTTTATGGGTTATTGTAGAAAAGGAGTATATGAAGCATGATGTTGGAAAGATTATGAGTCGAGCGCATTGTTCGAAAGGAGGACTTGAATTGAGCAAGAGTTTAGAGTAAACCGTTCATGTCCGTGTGCTGATGAATAAACTCTGAATATGTATGAAGATTTTCTTTACTCCTTCGAATCACCGTTCTAGCACAAGCTATAACGGGTCGTATCCGCAGGGAGGACTAGCGATTGAAGCGTTCATGATTTTTATGTTAAAGTTTTTAAGAGGAAAAATGAAAGTTCTTCTTTGTTTAAAAATGAAAAAACAAAACAAGGTAGAAAGAGAGTGAAGAATTTTTGTAGAGTTCTGTTAAGAAAAAGAAAACGGAATGGAAAACGGAATGAAAGACGGTATAGAAAAACGGTGATTTTGGAAAATGAGAAAGTTTTAGAAAGGAGTTTTGAAATTCAATTAAGAGAAAGACATGACTAACTAACATTCTACACTACTAACTTACTAAGCTCGTTGGGTGATTCATGCCTCATGTAGATTCATTGGCAATAGTACATCTTGCTTTGTCAAATCAATGTTGTCCCAAATTGAGGTTGTGTTCTCATCTAAGCTTGGCTAGGTGGCCTCCTTGGATTATAGGCTCTCAATAGATTCTCAATAATGGAACATAAGTATTCACACTTAGATATGCTAAACAAGAATGTAAGATTCATTAGTCTGTCAAAGCTATAACAAGCTAGCATGAACTAAGAAACGTGTACAATAGGAGTTAGCATACTAAAGTGATCCATCTTCAAGTTCCATCAAGGCACTTGTTCAAGAGACAAGGCTCTAAATGAGGCACACATGAATCATATGGAGGTGATACAAAGCATTCACTAGAATTGAAACACTACTCATCATTATTAGAAATAAAAGACTTGTTAATTACAAGACTTAGAAATAAAAACATCCAACAATTCATATGAGTTAGAAATCACCCAAAAGTTAGTAGTTAGAAGTTAGTTAGTCATATTAGTGAGTTAGTTAGCCATAGAAAAGAGGAACAAGCAAGAATACATGGTAGAAAGCAAATGCAAGAAAGTAAGAACTTAAATGTAAATGCAATAGAACAAGAAAAGACTTGAGGAAGGAAAGCTTGAGCCTTTATATTGAGTTGTCACTCCTTCAATTACAGAGATTTCTCACCCTCACTCTCTCTTTTCTAGATCTAGAAGGAGAAAATAAAAATTACACAAGAAGACTAAAGAGAGCTTAAAGAAATCCTAACAATTTCCCTAAATAAAATGCTATTCTCTCCTCCCTTTTTACAAAGGCCCTGGGGGTCTATTTATAGGCTTCAAGAGAAGATAACGTCCCACCACAGCCTTAGGATCAATCGCTTGATCAACGGCCAAGGAAGTGTCGCGGATCCACGGCCAGGGCCGCGTTTCCGCGGCAGCATCTTGGTCATTGCGCCAACGAATTCTCTGACATTCTGTTGTCTACGTGTGCCCATCTGGAGCTTCTAGAAGTTAGAGAATATACTTTGGATCGTTCCAGAATTGGGCTTCATAGTTGTGGGCTCCTAAAAAAAACTCCTTTAATTCCTTAAAAATCCCAAGATTTGGGCCTTCTTCTCTATTAAATAATGGACCTGAAAAATAAGAGAGAAAAGCAATAAAAATTCTAATTTTATTAACATAAAGCATGGTGAGGTGGTATAAAATGATGCAAAAATGAACTCCAATCACACCCCCATACTTAGCTTTTGCTCGTCCTCGAGTAAAATAAGCAAAGAAAAAGAGAAAAACCCTAACTAAATTATTACACTCGTAGGTGACACGATCGTACTGAGCTCGTGCAATAAGTCATTAAACCTCTAGGTTACCCTAGAGGAGTAGTGTTATCTCCTGAGGGTTTTCAGCGGATTGCGCCCACAAAATCCAAAGTAAAAGAAAATGTTAGTGATTTTTTTTCAAAAAAGAAAGAAAAAAGTTTATGATCCATTTTTTTCAAGAATTTCGGTGATCTTTCGGTTTCAGGTTACCCTAAACTTTTCCTTTTTTTTATAAGCCTCCAATCGAAGTTTCGTTTTCAACTTAGGTTAAGTTTTTAAAAATAGAGAGAGAACTAGATTTTGTATCAAGCCTAACATATATACATCTATATGTATGAGGGATTGTTCTTAGACTATGGTACATTTATTTATATATATATATAATTTTTATTTATATATTTATTTATTCATTTACATTTATTTATTCCCTTAGCTTCATTAGGCTTTCTAATTTATGCATGTAGCGAGCCTTTTATCAAGACTCCCAGACCAGACGGTCTTAGGGCACCAGATGAAGATACATCCCTAAGGTCCAAGGACTCGAATAAACTAGGCCACGAATGCTAAAGACTCAACTACCTTTAGGCGTGACGGGTTATGCTTCTTAAGACACAACTAACCAGCTTAATTAGTGATCAAGTTTTTATATTTCTTTTCTCTTTTCTCTTTTTTTTATATTTTATATATATATATAAATATAAATAAAGTTACTAAGTCCTTGATTAATCCCTCAACATGTAAATGTATATAGTGCTTAGGAAAAATTCAAATTCTAACTATCTTTCTATTCTTTTCTTTCTTATCCTAAAGATCCAACAATACTTCTTATTTTGACTTATATTAAGAAATTCTAGTTTAGAATTTCCTTAATTCCTAAGATCAAGTTAATTCTTTTCAAAAATGGATCATAGAAATTTTTTTTTATTTTTTTATTATTCTCTTTTTTTTTATATAAGAAAAGAAAAATCTAAAAGAAAATCCTAGAAAATCTAGAAAAATCTTAAAAAACCTATGTTAGTATCTACCCCTCCATACCTATCTTAAGCATTGTCCCCAATGTATGCAAGTAAAATATATGCATGAAATAGGGAAAGAAAAGGTGTCACCCCCTCCGTCGGCTCGGACCAGCGGTGGTGCTAGGTCCGGCCGACTGCGAATGCCGCAGACCCTCCTCGATGCGGTCTAAGCGAGATGTCTGCTCCTCTACCTGCTTTCGTAGTCTAACCTGCCCCTTAAATATCTTCTTCATGCCATGCTAAATGGTAGACATGAAGACTCGTGAATCAGTTGGGGGGTCCTGCTGCCAAAAGGCCGAATCATCATCATCCTCCAAAAGTTTCTCTGAAGAGGACTCAGCCGGGGCATCTTCAGGCTGGACATTAGGGGTCCAGACCGCATGGAGGCAACTATTGTAAGCACTTGTTGCCCTCTCTGGTGCAACAAATACTCTATCGTACGAGTCAAAGACCGCATCTGGTAAGAAGTTCCTACATAGACGAGTGATCAAAACTGGATGCGAGTATTTGGCACTACGTGTGCGCGTGGAGTTAGTGATGATACTATGAAATATGATCGTGTTGATGCAGATGGTGTGCTGCCTAGTGATGAGATCGTGAATAATCTACAGCACCGGCCTATTAAAAGAGGCTGTATGGTCAAGCCCTAGTATGTTGCATTGGATCCAGCGTCTAACACAATGTATGTTTCGAAACGTAGTGCTGGCTTTGAGCCCCTGATCGGGGTAGAACCGCGCACAAAAAGTGTATGTTTTGAGTTAAGCTTTAAAGTGTGTGCTTTGGCTTCCTCGATACTTCCGTTATAGCATAGAGGCTAAAAGGAGTCGAATCCACAAGGACGGGAGGCGATAGAAGCTTTACCGGTTGATTCACGTGGTGTTAAAGATTCTTCAAAATTTTAAAGAATGAAAAAGAAAAGAATGAAAAGAGAAATACGGTGAAATACGAAGAAGTGGGAAACATAGAAAAGAATGGTTTTTGTAGTTTTTGTATATCTAAACAAAGTAAAAGAGAAAAAAACTCACGGCTACTAACTACTAATGACTCCACCAACACGATAACCTCTTAGTGATAGTTGCCTCACATGTATCATTGGCCATCACTAGTCCTTGGTTCAAGAGCGATTCAAAGCATGACCCATATGTAACTCATCACAATCCAACTCAACAAACAAGTGCAAGCTACACTTAAATCATCAAAACCCGATAAGAGCAAGCATGAAATAAAATAATGTTAGCTTGTTAGAGAGTTAGGAAGTTAGAGTGTTAGATCCATCATCATGAGCCATCAATGGCTCTTGCAAGAGCAAGGCCAAATCGAGGCTATTAGATTCATGTGGATTATCAAATAAGAAGTTAGACTAGTTGGTGGTTAGTAGTTAGTTGCCATGAGAGAAAAGTTAGCTACACATGTAAAAAGAGTTAGAGAGAAGAAAATATAGAGAGGTAAAGAGAGCATCTTTCATAGATTGTCACATTCTATTACAAGCACTCTTGCATTCCAAGCATGTACCACTCTCTCTCTCCCTATGACAAGATCTACAAAATGGAAAATACAATAGAGGGAGAAGAACTAACCTAAACTAAACTACCCTATACTACAACATGGAATGAAAACTACTCCTAAAACTCTACATATCTCCCTTCTGAAAGCCCCAGGGGGATATTTATAGACACCAGGGAAGAGGGGGGCCAGGGGACAAACCCTGGCCCGAAGCGCGGCCGCGGCCGCGGATGTACGGCAGCGAAAACGCGGCCAAAGCTGCGTTTTCGCAGCCATAAAGTGGCCGCGCGCTGTCTTGTCTGTTCCCGGTCAGCTCCTGTGCCTGGTTTCTAGTTTGCAACCCCTGATTTTGACAGAATCAGCCTCCTAGGTCAATGGCTATCTTAATAGGCCTTTAATCACCAATTAAATGATGATTTAGGGTCTTCTTCTTCATTGTACACCATGGACCTAGAATCAAGCAAACAAAGTTTTATTAGCAGAATTTAATACGAAATAAATGTGAAGATGTGGTATAAATTATGTAAAATTAGATACTAATCACACCCCCACACTTATCTTTTTGCTCGTCCCGAGCAAAACAAAAATAAGAAAATTATTACACCACTTTCGCAGGTGACGCGATTGCACTGAGCATGTACAACAAGCCGTTAAACCTCTAGGTTTCCCCTAGAGGAGGAGTTTTGTCTCCTAAGGGTTTTCAGCGGATTACACCCACAAAATTCATAAAGAAAGAAATCAAATGTTAGTATTTTGAAAATGATTTTTTGAAATAGAGAAAAGTGTTGAAGTATTTTTGCGAAAATATAAGTGATCCAAGGTCAGAGGTTAACCAGAAAATTGTTCTTTCTTAAACTAAGTCAAAATGCAAAAAAATCTTGTTATAAATTAAATGTAAGAATTTAAAATTGAATTGACTCTTTGATCTTTCATAAAATTCTTAGGAAAATATGCACTTTGTGAACTGTGAAAATTTTTGGGATATCGACTCTAACTTTCCTGCCATTTATTTATATTATTATATATATATTATTATTATATTTTTTTCTTTTTCTTCCCTTAATTTTCTTAGGCTTTCTTATTTACCCGGGTAGTGAGCTTTTAGCCGGTGACTCCCAAACCAGATGGTCTTAGGGCACCAGATGAGAAAATATCCCTCGGACTTAAGGACTCGAGTAAACAAGGCCACAAAACTAAATGGGATTATTTTATTTTTATCCACCATTTTAGGTGTGAATAATCATGCTTCCTGAGGCATAATTACCCAACTTCAATAAGTGGTTTTTATTATCATAAATATTTATATATATATATATATATATATATATATATATATATTTTTTTTTTTTTTGATGGCATTTTCAGTCTTTGTTTTAATCTCAAAAATTGTGCAAGTGTGAAATGCATAAATCTAAGGCAAAAAATTCAAGATCAAGTTATCTTTTCAATTTTACTTTCTTATCCTAAAATTTAAACAAGATCTATTATTTTGACTCGTTTAAAATTTCATAATTTTAGGTCTTCCTAATTCCTAAGATAATCTTAATTTTCTTAAAATAAATCAAGACTATTTATCTTGTTTCAAAAAGTTTTGTAAACAGAAAAGAAATTTTTTTATATAAAAGATTTTTTTTGTTTAATTAAAAAGAAGTGTAAAAGAAAGAAAATATAAAACTAACTACGTTAGTAAACCCTCCCCCACACTTATCTCATGCATGGTCCTCAATGTATCGTGAATGTATAAATACATGAAATAAATGGAGAGGGAAGGAAGATTACCTCAAGGGGGTGGCTCCAGTGGTGGTCTGATTGGGCCAAGCGTTGCGACCCAATCAAAATACCGTGGATCTTATAGGAACCCACCAATGACCTCTCTAATATGACCCAGTAAAAGAATGATGGAATGAATGGTCTTATTGAAAATTTTATCCCCATTTAATATCCAATTTTCAAAAATAATTACTGAGTCATTTTCTTCAACATTCTTGTCCAACAATGAAGTGTGATTTTGAAAAATGATAGATTTGGACTCAAAGGGATCAGGAATAAAAACCGATACCGACTCGGGAATTTGACTCAGATCAAGTCGAGAGTCAACAATGAGAGTTGAAATCGGTTCAAAAATGGGGTCCAAACCAAAGAATTGATGTTCACACATTGTCCCCATGAATGAAGTGTGATCATAAGAGATTGGTGATTCCATTTCACGGTGTACTGGTACAGGATTCAATGTTGATTCCGGAATAGAGAAAAAATCTGGTAAAGATACCAGAGTCATTATTGAATCAAAAAGTGAAATGGAATTACAAACATAGGGTTCAGGATTACATTCAGGTTCGGTTGCAATTTTAGGAAAGGGATAACTTGCCAGAATGTCCAGGCGATTTTCATAACTTGGAGTGTGGTCAAGTTCAAATGTATGTTTTGAAATTGAAGCTGGATTTCTAAAATGACATGATTCATGGGTCCAATCAGTAAAGTTAGGGATATAAGGATCGGTTAAAGGTCGACAAGAAAGAGTTTCCTCGCTCTCATTGATCAATTCGCTCATAAGTGAGTCTAACCTATTGATAGGCCATGTAACAAAATTTGGATTCGGAATCATGTCTTCCATACTTGTTGCAATTGGTTCTTGAAAAAATGAGTATGGAAGTTGATTTTGGAAATTGTGGTGAATTTGTGAGTCCATCAGATTTTGATCGGACTCACGTAAGGGTTCCATACTCAAGTCCAGTATTGATGGTTGTTCATTATGAATTATTGAGACTGGAAAAGATGAGTAGGACTCTTGAAAATTTGGTTGAGATGAGGAGTCCAACATGTTTTGCAGCTCAGATTCTTCTTCAATTGGATGCTCTAGAAAAGGAGGATGTGGAGTTTGATGTGGGAAGGATTGTGAATTGAGCAAATTTTGCATTTGTTGTAGAGACTCTTCCATACTCCTTTCCAAATCAGATTTTTCTTCGGTTGGTGGAACAGGAAAAGGAGTATAGGAACCAAAATCGGGGAATGAACTTTGTAAAAATTGTGGACAAGGCGGTTGAAAATTTGACTCGAGGGAGGTGAATCCCCATGAACTCTGTGAAGAGTTGAAATTATTTTGAAAATCTTGGTTATAGGATTGGAGATATGGGTCATATTGAGTCGGATAATCCCAACTCGACATATATGGTTGGTTCATGTTGTACATAGCCGGGTTGGAGTTATCCGAGTCAAATGAGGTCGGAGTAAAATATGAATTTATATCATGATTGAAAGAATTATTGTTGTTAAAATTCATTTCACAATATACAAAAAAGAAAACAAACAAACGACAAACAAACAAAGAAAAAGAAAAAGAAAAAGAAAAAGAAAACAAGCCTATGCTAGGGTTGACTTAGACCTAGACGACTCCTAACTGGTTAGACTGTCCACGGGGGTACATTATCGGAAGCTGATCACGAGTTAATCGGCCAGGTAGGGGCAAGATCAGTGGGAGGTATCCGTGCTGGAGCAACGGGCCTAATTATGCCAAACCACTGTTCTTCGAGGTTTCGCCTCTCAATCCCTAACCTTAGACACCGATTTGGCAAGAGTCAACTTCTAACAACTTTCCCCTTAGGTCAATCTCTTAAATGAGTCCGAGATGTCCCTAGGGACCAACGTCTAGCAAATTTTATTTAGGCTTGGGTTGTGTGAGTGGGGAGGTGATTTTTGGGCTAAGGGAGGGCAATGACTTCCCTACCTTATGTTGTCTTGGGTTTTGCCCTTAAGTTTAATTTGTACAAGTGTGCATTATAGATAAGAATGAACACAAAAAATCGAGTAAATCACTGAAGTGTTTGTCCTATACTATATGCAATGCAATATGTACACATCCTATCAATATCACAATAACACAAGAAATAAAATACAATATATTGGAATGAAAATTGACACATGCCTAGATGCAAATGTCTAAACCGTTTTAAAGCATCCAATTATCGTATTTTAATTCTTAAAATTATTTACAGTGTACAGGTAAAACAAAATTTAGCAGCAGAGTATATGAATGTACAAGAGTTTACCCAGCCACACTTGAGCAAGTGTGGACTTCTGCAATGCTAAAACTTTAACCTGCACACCAAAAAATAAAGAAGAAAAGTTAACAAAAATGTGAAATCAAACCGTTCCCATCCCCGGCAACGGCGCCAAAATTTGATCGGGGTAGAGCTGCGCACAAAAACTGTATGTTTTGAAGTTAAGATTTAAAGTGTGTGCTTTGGCTTCCTCGATACTTCCGTTATAGCATAGAGGCTAAAACGAGTCGAATCCACAAGGACGGGAGGCGATAGAAGCTTTACCGGTTGATTCACGTGGTGTTAAAGATTCTTCAAAGTTTTAAAGAATGAAAAAGAAAAGAAAGAAAAGAATGAAAAGAGAAGTATGATGAAATACGAAGAAGTGGGAAACATAGAAAAGAATGGTTTTTGTAGTTTTTGTATATCTAAAACAAAGTGAAAGAGAAAGAAAACTCACGGCTACTAACTACTAATGACTCTACCAACACGCTAACCTCTCAGTGATAGTTGTCTCACATGTATCATTGGCCATCACTAGTTCTTGGTTCAAGAGCGATTCAAAATATGACCCATATGTAACTCATCACAACCCAACTAAATAAACAAGTGCAAGCTACACTTAAATCATCAAAGCCCGAGAAGAGCAAGCATGAAATAAAGTAATATTAGCTTGTTAGAGAGTTAGGAAGTTAGAGTGTTAGATCCATCATCATGAGCCATCAATAGCTCTTTCATAGATTGTCACCTTTTATTGCAAGCACTCTTGCATTCCAAGTATGTACCACTCTCTATCCCTATTACAAGATCTACATAATGGAAAATACAATAGAGGGAGAAGAATTAACCTAAGCTAAACTACCCTAAACTACAACATGGAATGAAAACTACTCCTAAAACTCTGCATATCTCCCTTCTGAAAGCCCCAGGGGGTATTTATAGACACCAAGGAAGAGGGGGGCCAGGGGTCAAACCCTGGCCGAAGCGCGGCCGCGGCCGCGACCATAAAGTGGCCGCGCGCTGTCTTGTCTGTTCCCTGTCAGCTCATGTGCCCGGTTTCTAGTTTGCAACCCCTGGTTTTGATAGAATCAGCCTCCTAGGTCAATGGCTATCTTAATAGGCCTTTAATCACCAATTAAATGGTGATTTAGGGTCTTCTTCTTCATTGCACACCATGAACCTAGAATCAAGCAAACAAAGTTTTATTAGCAGAATTTAATACGAAATAAATGTAAAGATGTGGTATAAATTATGCAAAATTAGATACTAATCAGCCCCCTATCTTGCTCGGTACAGCGAGCCCCCATGACTGTCATGTAGTCAATTAATAGCAGGGGGTCGCGATGGTGCGGGTTGCTGGGGACGTGTGTGTAGTCCTCCAACATATCAATCGTGATAACAAGGTCCCCAGTGGGCTTGTGCACCATGAATTGGTTTGTGTCAAGGTTAATAGAGGCATGATCAATTGAAGCATAGAAGAGTTTGACAAGTTCGGGATAATGGTAAGCCTCTTGGTCGGAGTTATTATAGACTAATGCATACCAATTCCATTCACAAATTCAATCCAAAAAGATGTGGCCATAACCATTAACATCGCTAAATATTCTAGAAAAGTCTTTTTCAGCAAAGATGGATGGTGCCATGACTAAAAATACGAAGTAGAGGAAAAAATTCGCAAACCTCCCTCGGATTACGTGGGGGGAACTAAAACTAGATTGCAGAGAGCAATCCACAGTCGTAACAGGCAATCGGGTGGAAGATCTGAGATCTACAGACAGGAGCGACGGCAGAAAAATTTTGCGGCGCTCCAGAATCCACCAGAGGGCCGCGGAGGCATGGCAAACGCCGAGAAAACGCGACTTTTGCAGAGAGACAGGGGCTCGGAAAATTTGGGTGGCGGCGCTCGCTTCTCTCTTCTCAGATCTAGTTTCAGATGTTAGGGTAGAGAACGAAAGAGAGGTTGGGGTATATATAGGGGCCTGAGAAGGGTAGAATTCCAAATTTTCCCTAGGTGAATTCGAAAATTACAACCCTAGGGTAAATTCTGGTTATTAGAAGGGAAAAGGAGTATATAAAGGGAAGAAAACCTAAGTGCTATTAGCACTTAGGTCCATTATTTTTTTGTATTTTGTTTATATATATTTTTTTTATTTATAGTTTTTTCTATTTTTATATATCTATATTTTATTTTGTTTTAATTTACAAGGGAGGTCACAAAAAGATTTACAAGAAACACCGGAGAAGAGGGTAGAAAGATTTGGTCACATGTAGACCGGGTCACAAAGACCCAGATCAAGAATATCGTGTGACTCAGACTCTGTGGTGTAGAATGGCTTAAGTCGTTGACCATTAACTTTGAACATGTTACCACTCTTTGGATCAGAAATCTCAATCGCACCATGAGTGTAGACTGTGTGTACAATATAAGGTCCTTACCACCTGGTTTTCAGCTTACCAGGGAAAATGTGGAGTCTAGAGTTGTACAATAGAACTTTTTGTCCGGAGACAAAATTCTTCCTATGAATGGATTTGTCATGGAAGAGTTTAGTTCTGTGTTTAGAGATCCGAGCGTTATCGTATACATCATTTCTTAACTCTTCCAGCTCGAAAATCTGTAACTTTCTCAAGTCACAGGCTTTCTTTAAGTCAAAGTTTAACTGTTTTATCGCCCACATAGCACGGTGCTCTAGCTCCACAGGAAAATGGCAGGGCTTCTCAAATATAACTCGATATGGAGACATACCAAGGACAGTCTTGTAGTAGGCGGTCCGATATGCCTATAACGCATCAATGAGTTTGACGGACCAGTCCTTATGATTCTGTCCTACAGTTTTCTCCAATATCAGTTTTATTTATCTATTAGTAACTTTCACTTGCCTGTTTGTCTGAGGGTGATAAGCCATGGATAATTTATGAGAAATAGAGTATTTCTGCATTAGGGCTTCAAAAGCCCGGTTGCAGAAATGAATCCCGTTGTCACTAATTATCGCACGGGGGGCTCCAAAGCGTGAAATGATATTTTCTCTTAAGAATTTGATGACAACCTGGTTGTCATTTATTTTGATCGGAACAGCTTCAGCCCACTTTGAAACATAGTCTACAGCTACCAAATGAATTGGTTGCCATAAGACATCGCAAAGGGTCCCATGAAATCGATGCCTCACAAATCAAAAAATTCTACCTCCAAGATCGGTGTAAGGGGCATCATGTCTCTTCGTGTGATTCGACCCATTATTTGACATTTGGCACAGAGTTTGCAAAAAGTATAAACGCCCTTAAAGAGAGTGGGCCAGTAGAACCCACTCTGAAGGACTTTCTCAGTAGTCTTTCGTGGACCAAAGTGTCCACCACATGCTAACTCGTGACTAAATGTCAAAACACTCTGATGTTCATCCTCAGAAAGACACCTTCTAATTATCTGGTCAGGGCAATATTTGAATAAATACGGTTCATCTCAGAAGAAAAATTGTATTTGTGTCATAAAGCGGTGCTTGTCCTAACCTGACCAATTTGAAGGTGTTCGCCCGGTTGCAAGGTAGTTTGCAATATCGGCATACCAGGGCTCTTTCACATAGTGAAGATGTGTTCATCAAGAAAGTCTTCATTGATAGGTATTGTCTCAGTTGGTGCATTGAAAATTCTCGAAAGGTGATCTGCCACCACATTCTCAACGTCCTTTTTATCTTTGATCTCCAAGTCAAACTCTTCCAAAAGAAGTATCCATCGGATCAGTCTAGCTTTTGCATCCTTCTTTTACATCAAGTATCTTAGGGCGGAGTGATCGGTGAAAATCGTTGTCCTAGACCCTAGTAGGTATCGGTGAAACTTCTCCAACGCAAACACAACTGTTAAAAATTTCTTTTCAGTCGTTGTGTAATTTAGTTGGGCTTTGTTGAGCATCCTACTAGCATAATAAATCACGTGTTGCTTGTTATCAATACGCTGTCCTAGAACAGCGCCTATGGCATAATCAGAGGCGTCACACATGATTTCAAAGGGTCTAGTCCAATCAGGCGCTGAGATAATTGGCCGAGATAAGTCTTTGCTTTAACTCCTCCCAAGCTCGTAGACATTCTTCTTCAAAATCGAAGGGCAGATCTTTTCCTAAGAGATTAGTTGAAGGTCTAACAATTTTGCTAAACTCCTTAAAAAATCTTCTATAGAAGCCAGCGTGCCCTAGAAATGATCGAATATTTTTTAGGCATTTTGGCTCCGAGAGCTTTGCTATCACTTTCACTTTTGATCTATCAACTTTAATTCCTCTGGTTGAAATTTTGTGCCCCAGAACGATTCCGTGCTTGACCATAAATGACACTTCTCCCAGTTGAGTGTCAAGTTTTTCTCTATGCATCTTTGTAAAACCAGTTTCAGATGATGCAAGCACTGGTTAAAGGAATCGCCATATATAGAGAAATCATCCATGAAAATTTTCAAAAATCTTTCTACCATGTCAGAGAAGAAACTAAGCATGCAACGTTGGACCGTTGTGGGAGCATTGCATAGGCCGAAGGGCATTCTTCGGTATGCAATTGTTCCAAAGGGATAGGTGAAAGTAGTCTTGTCTTGATCCTCGGGAGCGATATGGATTTGATTGTATCCTGAATATCTATCCAGGAAACAATAATATTCATGTCCAGCTAGTCTCTCGAGCATTTGGTCTATGAATGGAAGAGGGAAGTGGTCTTTACATGTGGCAGCTTTCAATTTTCGATAATCGATACAGACTCGAATCTTCGTTGGAAGACGAGTTTGTACTAATTCCTTCCTATCATTTTCTACCACGGTAAAGCCTGCTTTTTTTATCACAACGTGGATGGGACTAACCGATTGGCTGTCGGATATGGGATAAATAATCTCATTGTCTAGCAATTTCAGAATTTCAGCTCAGACAGCCTCTTGCATGATTGGGTTTAGTCGACGCTGTGGGTCGCGTTTTGACTTTGCATCTTCCATTAAGTGAATTCGGTGTTGTACAATGGATAGACTGATTCCCTTTATATCATCCATGGTCCAACCAATGGCTTCTCTATTTTCCCTCAACACCACAAGAAGATCCTCTTCCTATTGTTTCGTAAGATGGGATGCTAAGCCCTTTATTAGAAATTTGGCTTTACTTTTTGAAATCTATTTGTATACTTAGTTTTTGTTATTATAAGTTTTTAAATTTCGTATTTGATTAGTACATCACCTATTCACTCCCTCTAAGTGATTTTCAATTGGTATCAGAGTTAGTGCTTCTGATATTCAGTTTAACCACCAAGGAGTGATCCTTATTTAACTAATCACTATATTTGTTTTTACACACTTATGGATTTTCTTACTCCAACTATGTTTGATGTTAGTAACATCGAAATATGAAAAATTAAAATGAGTTTATATCTTAAAGCCCTCGAAATACATGTTTATCTTGCCACAACAAAAAAATTTATATATTGAAAATGGTAAATATCTTGAGCCTAATGCACATGCCACTATTGCACTAAAGCAAACCCTTAACAATGATTATATTTCTAGGATTCCTAATTGTGATTCTACCTATGCAGTGTGGAATACATTGATTGTTGTCCCAAGGGTACAATCGTTTCTCCATTTTAATGATGACTCACTCATGAATATTTAAGAAAACTAATATATAATTTTTAGCGTTTATAAATTTCAGGTTCTCTTCTATATTGGTTCATATTGAAGTCTTGCTACGGAATCAAAATGGTGGTACTCTCGATATTATGAAGATGAGCATGGATGTAATACTATATAAGCCTATTTTATATTTTATAGAATGTTAAAGTTCAATATAAAGAGAAGAGCTCAAAGGATTACACACACACACTCACGTTTATCAAAAGTATCTTAAAAATATTTTCAATATAGTGTTTGTTTTAACATTTCAAAAGACAGTTCCCTGTTAAACTATCGACAGGCAGCCTAAGGACTGTCAACAGACTCTATGAAAAGAACTGTCGACAGGGGGTTCCTGAAAGTTGGGCTTTTAAAGATATCATGGTAACTGTCGATAGCTATAGTAGACTATCGATAGCTGATACTTAATTATCAGTATTAGACTATCGACAGTCTCATTGAACTATTGACATGTCTCTTATTTTTTAGAGCAGTACATTAGGTACTGTCGACAATCATATTACACTGTCGGCAGTATATACCGTTTAGCCTTTTTAACTCTATGTATTTAAAATGTGATTTTATAGATTCAATAATAAGAGATCTTAAATGGTTATTTTCTCAAAACCTATATATATGAGTATTTTCTTTAGTTTTATAATTAATTTTTGAGGTGAAAAATTATTATCATCCTCTGAAAGAATTTTAGTGTTCAAAATTTTCTTTCTCCACTATATTTCTCATATACTATATCCTTGAGCTTCAATCTCTCTTTACTCCAAACTATAGGATCTCTGTGAGAGGTTTGGTGATCTGAGGAAGATCATCTCTCTGTTGTTCAGTTGCTTGTGTACTCTTCTAGTGGAGAGGATTAGGAGTTGCGGCTCCAAGATCTTGCAGGATCTATCTTTGTAAAGTGTAATCGCGGTTACATAGTAAAATCTTTCATTGCGGTGAAGGCAGGAACGTAGAGCAGTGGCTCGACCTCGAGAACAATTCTTCTTGTTTGTGGTTGATTCTCTGAGTTTGCTTTCTCTAAACTTTTCTATTAATATATATATATATATATATATATATATATATATATATATATATATATATATATATATATATATATATATATATTGTGTTTATCTATTCTTACTACTTCAAGAAAGCAATTGCACACCTCAACTCTTTTTAAAGAGGAATCAAAGAGGAGAAGTTCAGAACCCTTTACGAGGTGTTCGACTTCATTTCTTGATAGTGAGTTTTAGATTGGCGGTTCTTGTGCTTTAATTTTTTTTGTCTATTGTTATAGAGTATTCACCTATTCACCCCCCTCTAGGTAAATTTTCAATTGGTATCAGAGCAAGGACTTTTTTTATAGGTTTCACCACCTAAGAGTGATCCTATCTTGACCTAGCATATTACTTGTTCACACACACATGGTAGATAACGTCAAGACGCCACCAAAGTTTGATAGACTTAACTTTCTCATTTGAAAAGTTAAGATGACATTTTCCCACAATCGTTAGGAAGTTGTGTTGCTAAGTGTATTACCAAGCCTTTTACGGTTCCTAATGGTGATGAGGACACTTGGTCCGATATCACCATTAAGGAGTTTGAGGCCAATGCTAGGGCCCATTATGCTCTTTTGTAAGCACTCAATGACGATGACATTTCTAGGTGATTCATTACTAATCGGCATATGAGATTTGGAACAATCTTGTTGTTACCCATGAGGATATCTCTCATGTAAAGAGAGCAAAGATTGACTATTGCGTCCTCAATATGAAAACTTCAATATGAATGATAATAAGACCATAGATGACATGATTATAAGATTTGCTAAAATCACTAATGGTCTTTCTTCTTTAGGTGACTCCATCGACAACGATCAAAAGGTGAGAAAAGTTATACGTGCACTTCCTCAATCATTGAAAGTTAAATCAACCACCTTGAAGGAGTTTAATAACAAAGAAGAAATGTTTTCATGGGGCTTATTGGTAACCTAAAGACCAACAAGATGGAAAAAGATAGTAAGAGAAGATAAGTGCTGCCAAAGAAGAAGAACATTGCATTCAAATCTTCTCAAATTCTTTCGGATGACAATGAAGACATTGATAATGAAGAAGATGACGATGAAGAGCTCTCCTTCTTAGTCAAGAATGTAAGAAGAATGTTTCACAAGAGAGGAAGATTCAACAACTATAGAAAGGCAAAGAAACAAGGCAATGATGAAAGGAGTAATGAAATAGGGTCATGCTACAACTGTAAGAAGCCTGGCCACCTCATTGCGGATTATCCCAAAATGAAGAACAAAGCTTCTTCCTCCAAGAAGCCTTTCAAGAAGAAAGAAATGAAAGTCACTTGGGATGATTCAGAAAGAGACTCCAAAGAAGATGTAGATTCGGCAAATGTGTGCTTCATGGCACAAGAAGAAACTTCTTCTAAGGTAACTTCGGAACCCACTCTTGATGATTCTGAATTAACTCTTGATAAACTCGATTTTGCTTTTCAAGAACTTGATGAAAAATATATTTTCTTTAAATTTCAATTTTCTAGATTGAAAAGAGAAAATGATTTTCTTAAATAAAAATTGAATGTGGTTTCAAAAGAAAAAGAGAACTATTGATTTTATTTGAGAAAACTAAAAAGGATTTCAATGATTTCAAAATTGCTTGCAAGGGCAAAAGCCCTATGATTTCTTTAGAGATAAATGAGTTTGAAGTTTTAAAGAAAAGGATGGATGTTTTGGATTCGGATCTTAAAACGTGCTTTTAACAAAAATAAAATGAAGTCTTCACTTTCAAAAGGCACTCATTGCATACACTTCACACCAAGCATGCTCACAAAGCACCACATTCACATCATCATGCCTTTATGTATGCAAAAGCTTTTACTTGTACTCATTACGGTCAAAAATGTCATTTAGCTAAGTTTTGTTATAATAGATTAAATATGATAAATAGAAATAGTTGGGTTCAAAATACTAATCCTCATGCACCCAAAAGATTGGGTACCAAAATCAACACCCTCTACTTCTATAGATGCAGGTACACACCAAACTTTCAAGACGTAGGAAATGGTAGTACCTTAATAGTGGTTGCTCAAGGAACGTAACTTGGGATATTAATAATTTTGCAACACTATTAAGGTCAAAGGAAGGTGGTACTGTCACCTTCGAAGATAATTCAAAGGACACATCATCGATTATGGTAATGTGAAGATTGGTGCATCTCCTACTATTGAAAATGCCGCTTTAGTAAATGGTTTGAAGCATAATCTTTTAAGTATTAGTCAGCTTTGTGATAAAAGTTTTAAAGTCATCTTTGATTCTACTACTTGTATAGTTGTGAGTGATAAAATTACTTGCATATTTTCCAGATTTAGAGAGAATAATGTTTATATTATTGATTTACTTAACTTTGATTGCAATGCAAAATATTTTTCGGCTTTAAATGAAGACTCTTGGTTTTGGCATAGAAGACTAGGACATGTTTCTTTTAATCATCTAGCCCGTGTTAGTTCTAAGGATGCAGTAAGAGGCATTCCTAAATTGAAGTTTGAAAAAGATCATTTATGTGATGCATGCCAACATGGTAAACAAACAAAATCATTTTTTAAATCAATTAAGAATACCATGACTACTCGTCCATTAGAACTGATATATATGAACTTGTTTGGTCCCACTCAAGATAAAGGCTTAAGTGAAAATAGATATGTATTTGTTTTGGTCGGTGATTTCTCAAGATTTACTTGGGTTTTCTTCCTAGGCACAAAGATGAAACCTTTTCGTTTTTCAATATATCTTGCAAAAGAGTGGAAAAAGAAAAAGATTTTTTGATTGTGTGCATTTGTAGTGATAGAGGTGGTGAATTCATTAACCACTCTTTCATTACCAATTGTGAAGAACATGGAATAAAGCATGAGTTTTCTTGCCCGAGAATCCCACAACAAAAAGGGGTAGTTGAAAGGAAAAATAAACTCTCCAAGAGATGGCAAGAACCATGATAAATGAGTATGGCCTCCATCAATATCTATGGACTGAGGCCATAAATATTTCATGTTATATTAATAACAGAATTTATTTTCAAAAGAATTTTGAGAAAACTCCTTTTGAGATTTATCACTTGAAAAAGCCAAATTTTTGTATTTAAAAGTTTTCGGTTGCAAATGCCTTATTTTGAATACAAGAGAAGCTTTAGGTAAATTTGACTCAAAGGTTTTTGAAGGTATTTTTATTGGTTATTCTTCAAATAGTAAAGCTTATAGAATTTTCAATAGATCCACTTTGACTATCGAAGAATCCATGAATGAAAATTTGAAGAATCTAACAGTTTGTTAAGAATGTTGTAGATGTTGAGATTAATTCTTTAGGTAATGATTTGGATAAAGCTACACTTAAGAAAGCTTCCATTCGAGAAGATTCCAAAGATAAAGGACCAAGCAAAATGATAAAGAAGGATGTCTAAAAGAACAAGTTCAACTTCTTCCAAAAGATTGGAAGTATGTATCACGTCATCCAAAGAAACTCATCATTGGTGAGTATCTAAGAAAGTGTCTACTAGATCTAATGCTCATAATTTATGTGGTTTTGTTGCTTTTATCGCACATATAGAGCCTGGAATATTCATGAGGCCGAGCTTGACTCCTATTGGTTACTTCCTTGCAAGAGAAGCTCAATCAATTTGAGAGTAACCAAGTATGGAGACTTGCTCCTAGACCCCAAGATAGACCAACTATTGGCACTACGTGGGAATATAAAACAAGATGGATGAGTCAGGTACCATTATTAGAAACAAGACTAGGCTAGTTGCCCAATCAAATCGAAGGAATCGATTTTAAGAAAACCTTTGCACCGATTGCACGGCTCGAAGCTATAAGAATGACTCTAGCATATGCATCATATAAAAATTTCTCACTATATCAGATGATTAAAAATAGTGCTTTTCTAAATGGATTCATAGAAGAGAAAGTGTATGTTAAACAACCCACTGAATTTGTTGATCACATACATCCCGACTATGTATACAAGTTAGATAAAGCCCTTTATGGTTTAAAACAAGCTCCAAGAGCTTGGTATGATATGCTTAGTAATTTTCTTCTCAACAAAGATTTTACTAAAGGTAAGGTAGATACCACATTGTTTACTATGCATATTGATAAAGGTATCTTAATTATTCAAATTTATGTAAATGATATCATATTTGGTTCTACTAACAATGGTTTATGTAATGATTTTGAAATTTGCACGAAAAAAGAATTCGAGATGAATATGATGGGTGAACTCAACTACTCTCTAGGACTTCAAATCAAGCAAAAGAAAGATAGAATCTTCTTGAATCAAGCAAAATACACAAAAGAGTTGATCAAGAAGTTTGGGCTAGAAAATGTAAAACCTTGCCAAACACCCATGGCCACCACTACAAAGCTTGACAAGGATAACCTAGGTAAATGTGTTGATATAAAAGTACATAAAGGCATGATAGGTAGCTTGTTGTATTTAATGACAAGTAGGCTGGATATCATATTTAGTGTTTGCTTTAGTGCTCGTTTTTAATCATGCCCAAAAGAATCACATTTAATTGCGTTAAAATGTATTATTAGATACTCAAAGGGCACAATCAACATGGGTTTATAGTATTCAAGAACCGTTCAATTTACAATGACAAGTTATTCGAATACCGACTATGTGGGTTGTAGAGTGGATAGAAAGAGTACAAGTGGAACATGTCAATTTCTCGATAATTGTCCTATTTCATGGTCCTCTAAGAAACAAAATTCAGTAGCATTCTCAACCGTCAAGGCGGAGTATGTTGCAGCGGGTGCTTGTTGTGCACAAGTACTTTGGATGAAACATACTCTACTCGATTATGATTTGCATTTTGACCATGTCAAGATTTTTTGTCATAACACTAGCACTATTTACATGACGAAAAATGCAAATCAACATAGTAAAATCAAATATATTGATATTAGGTATCATTTTCTTAAAATCACTTTGAAAAGAGGATACTAACATCGATTATGTACCTACTTCAATGCAATTAGCGGATATTTTTACAAAATTATTGGATTTTAACCAATTTATATTTATTTGTGGTTAATTAAATCTATGCATTATAGACAATTAATTTTCATGTTTACCGTTATAATATTCATGTCTGTGGCCATTTTTTTTCTTTTAAATTCTGTTTCCCTGTCACTGTCGACAGTCAGAAAAAACTGTCGATAGTCAAAGAATATATATTAGTTTTTATATCTACTTCTGTCGACAGTCAATTAGATTTGTCGACAAATGACTGTCGATAGTCTTAAAACACCCGCGTCGACAATATTAACGTTACAGTAAAAATCAGGCTATTTAATCCTTTTCCTCACTTTATTTCTTCTCCACTTTTCTCTCTCCTTTGACTTCTCCTCTCAAAAACTCCTAATCTCTGGTTCTCTCTCTCCCCCTGAGTAGTCCCCTCAGCTTCTTGAGTAGATTCAACATCTTTTACATAATCTCTATTTTGACTGGGTAAGATTCTCTTCTTTCTCCCATTTCTATTTCAATTTTAGCTCAGTATTTAATCTTCATCATGTCAAGAGATCTAGAACTATTGTTGGATCTTCTAGGATTTCTAAGTTGTTTCTACTAGACCTAAGAAATCTGCTATTCCCAAAACTAAGACTCCTCCATCTCATTTGAGATTTATGAACAACATTGCTCTGGAAAAATTCAACACTAGATTCTTTAAGAGATTTGTTCTCTCTGGTATGCCTATCAATCTTGATAGTTTTGTTGAGTATCATATTGAGGATCTCTTTGTTAGACTAAATTGGAAGGAATTTCTTAAGATAAATGAGAAAATCTATCCCAATCTTATTCAAGCTTTTTATGCCAATCTTACTAATGAGGATAATATTATTCATAATCGGGTTGGTCGTATTGATTTCACTCTATCAGCTGATGATATAGCTCATATTCTAACCCTTCCTAGTGAAAGTTTTGATATTTTCTCTGAGCATTTGAACTCTTTTGATTTCTACCCTGAAGTGCAAACTCGTAAGATTGCCTCCCGGCTTATCCACAGTAATGGTAACCCATATCTCATATTGAATGACAAGGTCTCTCTTCTCACTGTCCCTTGTCAAATCTTAGCTAAGATCATCATGCTGAATATTCTTCCTAAGTCTGGAGAATATGGTAAAGCGAGAGGTTGTATCGCTCTTTTAATTTACTAGATCATGAAAGGCTTTCCGGTTAATCTTCCAAAGCTAATGTTTGAAAATATGCCTACTGACATCTTTGAGCATAGGAACTTACCCTATGGTATGGTCCTAACTATTTTCTTTGACTTTTGAGGAGTTGATCAATGTGAGGAACCCTTCATTTCTCATCCTAGAGCCTTCGATAGGAGCTTTCTTAACTGTATACTGAGTCATATCTCTAAACCTGCTCAATATATTTTTTCTGATGAGAAAGAAGACATCCCTATACCTGAACCCCAGCATATTTCTCCTCCTCTTGTCCCTCCTACAGATCCTTATTCCATACTTCTTGCCTCCGTAACCCAGCTCACCTTATCTCATAATCAACTTCGTGATGACTTTTATTCCACTGCCGCTCACTTTGCATCCTTATAGAGACTTGTTGAGCAGCATCTCACTCAGAATCAGTATCATTTGGGTTATGAGATTTCACCTCCATCTTAATACGTTCATCTCGTTCCTTCTACTGACCCTCCATTTTCAGCATATAACCCATGGCCTACTCCTGCTGCTGACTGTCCACCTCCAGGAGATACAGATCCTGCTGACGGTGTCTCCGACTCTTTTTTATTCATGACAAAAAGGGGAGAACAACTCAAGACGGTGTTGATTGTATTATCACTTGGATCTTGCATTTTATGGATTTATGTATCTTTATTATGTCTATGTACGAACTCGCTTGTTATGCTTATGTTTCAATACTTGTTATGTCGATGTTTTAGTTTGAACTTGGTATTGTAAAAACTCTTGTTATAATATGCAATCTATTATGGTGTTAAGTTATCTTATTAGAGGTTCGTAGTATGTATGGATGGTGGATTTGTTTTTGCATACCATATTGATTGATGTTATGATTTATGTATGCAAATTATTGATGATATATATCATATTCAACTTATGCATCATATCAGGGGGAGTTTATTCATAAATTTTTTTTCTAAAATATTCATGAGTTTTGTCATTATCAAAAGGGGGAGATTATTTGCCCAAGGGTACAATCATTTCTCCGTTTAATGATGACTCACTCATGAATATTTAAGAAAACTAATATATACTTTTCAATGTTTATAAGTTTCAGGTTCTCTTCTATATCAGCTCATATTGAAGTCATACTATGGAATCAAATTGGTGATACTCTCTATATTATGAAGATGAGTATAGATGTAATATTATATAAGTTTATTTTATATTTTATAGAATGTTAAAGTTTAGTATAAAGAGAATAGCTCAAAGGATTATACACACACAAATTCTCTTTCTCTTACGTTTATCAAAAGTGTGTTAAAAATATTTTCAAAATAGTGTTTGCTTTAAAATTTCAAAAGACAGCTTGGACTGTCGACAATTCCCTATTAAACTGTCGACAGGCAGCCCAAGGACTGTCGACAGACTCTATGCAGAAAATTGTCGACAGGGGTTTTCTGAAAGTGGGATTTTTAAATCTATCATGGTAACTGTCGATAGCTATATTGGACTGTCAACAGCTGATAATGCATTTATCAGTATTAGACTGTCGACAGTCCCATTGAACTATTGACAGGTCTCTTTTTTTTAGAGCAGTACATTAGGTATTGTTGATAGTCCTATTAGACTGTCGATAATATATATTACCGTTTAGTCCTTTTGACTGTGTATTTAAAACGTGGTTTTATAGATTTATTCTATAATTAGAGATTTTAAACGGTTATTTTCTCAAAACCTATATATATGAGTATTTTCTTTAGTTTTATAATCAGTTTTCGAGGTGAAAAATTATTAACATCCTCTGAAAGAATTTTATTGTTCAAATTTTCCTTTCTCTACTATATTTCTCACAGATCGTATCCTTGAGCTTCCACCTCTCTTTACTCTAAACTATGGGATCTCTGTGAGAAATTTGGTGATCTAAAGTTCATCTCTCTGATGTTCGTTGCTTGTATACTCTTCTAGAGAGAGAAGTTTGGGAGTTGCGGCTCCAAGATCTTGCGGGATCTATCTTTAAAATGCAATCACGGTTACATAGTAGAATCCTTCATTACGGTGAAGGCGAGAATGTAGAGAGTGGCTTGAACTTTGAGAACAATTCTTCTTTTTTGCGATTGATTCTCTGAGTTTACTTTCTCTAAACTTTTCTCTCAATATATATATATATATATATATATATATATATATATATATATATGAAAGTACACCTAGAGGGGGGTGAATAGTGTAGTGCTAATTTAAGACAAATAATGCAGAATTTAAAACTAATTGATAACATACAAAGTGTATAACCAAGAGTGAGTCCAAATTCCCCTTCACTCTGGAACTACTCCTCACAATGCCTCTAAATTAAGAGTTGAGGTGCTTTAAAAGCTCTCTTGATTCAACACAAGTATGGGCACACAAACTATATCAAGCATATGAATATAAGCCAGTAAAGAAATGTAAGATATAAAGAGGATGAGAGTTGAGAGAAAAGATCCAAACGGAAACAGCGGGAAATGTTTCGAAGTTCGAGCCACTGCTCTACGTCCCCACCTTCACGCCAAAGAATTTTCACTATGTCCACACAGGACCTTCCACAAAAGAACTTCCACCAAGAAATTACAATTACAAACTGGGAGTACACAACTCCACTCTCTTTCTCCTCTACACAAGAGGAAGGCACAAAGCCAAGCATAAAGCAAAGAGCTTCTTCTCCAAAACGACTATATTAAAACTAAACTATCCTTACACAATATCGAAATAATAAACTAAACAAATCTAAACTGAAGTCTTCTTATAGAGCTTCTTCTCCAAAACGACTCGATCCAAACACGATCCAAAGAGCTTGACTCCTCTCGAGTACTAGATGCGATCTTGACGTGCGAGCTCTTGAATCAACACGTGTTAGCTTCCAAACTTGACTTTGAATCCTTTGTTGAAGATAAACACATACTAAGATCTTGATTAATAACTGAAACTATATAAACACAAGATCATTAATAACTTAACTTCATAAGTTAGTCATCATCAAAACTAAGGTGAAGGGCCTTTGGGATAACAATCTCCCCTTTTTTAATGATGACAAAACTTATGAGGTTATATATGCATTGATTAAAGATAACGAGATGAATGTATTAAGATGGAGGTGAAATCTTAACCATGCATAACAATAAAACATATAGATATGCAATGTAGGCAGAGATACCAGTAAATAATAATAAAAAATATGCAATAAGAATCATAAAACACATGATATATGCATACACAATTAATAAAATATGCATATATAAACCCAAATTCTTCTCCTCCTTTTTGTCACTCGTCAACAAAGGGTGAAGAAAAACAACAATACCAATAAAAATATATTTTTATATCAATTGAAGGAAATCAATTAAAGAGAAACACAAAATGTTTTTTTTACCAATTGATACCAATAGAAGACATGATACCAATTGAAAGTAAATTTTAAACCAAATTTTTTAGGTAAATGCTAAAATTATTTTGCAATATAAATACCAATTTGAGAATAATACCAGCTGAAGGTTATTGATACTAATATTAAAAATGTTAGCATTTTTCAAAACAAAATATTTTTCTTCATAAAAAGTGAGAGTAAGATACCAATTAAAAATAAAATAATTGAAAGATAAATCAAGAATTTTTCTCCCCCTTTATGAAATACTAACGAAAATAATGCATAAGCTTGTATAGGATACCAATTATCATTAAGAATATGAATCAAACTTAGCATAAAACAATTTGTGCTATAAATAATATATATGAACATTTTAATATAGCATAAGAAATCATATATATATATATATATATATATATATATATATATATATATATATGTATGTATGTAGTATGTATGTATGTATGTATGACCAGAACAATATAATATCAATTGAGATATGATGCATACATACATATATAGAAAACAAGTATGAGTTTATAAAAATTAATTTTCATGATAAGCAAGTATATAACTCATAACTACCATCCTATCATGCACATGTTTATAGGAATATTTTCATTAAAGAGCATATAAGACATGGTCACCCAACCAACCGCTCTTGTAGGGTAGAAGTTTTCAAAAATAAATTTTGAAAATAATTTTAGCATATTTTGAAAACACTACCATTAAAAGAATACGAAACTAGTTTTATGATAATTTTGAAAACTAGTACGAAACTCTTCAAGTAAGGAATGAAACAAATATATATCCCATAAAAATATGCTAAATACACAAAAATTGACACTCAAAGAACTATAAGCACATATGAGCTCATGAAACTAAAATCATGAGTAAACCGGTGCACAAAAATCATGTAATCAACATATACATGAAGATAAGGCATTGAAGCTCAATCAAGATTCCTTTATAAACATGAAAATCATAAAATTCAATTTCATCAAAGCTAAATAAATTTAAAGTATATGTATGTTTAATCAAAACTAAAGTATACATACATATCCAAACATGAATTGAGTCTACAAAAATAATATATGGCATATAAAGTAAGTGACTCAAGGATAGAACATGTAAATCTAATAAATTTGGTAAAATTTACATATACATGAAGCTAAACAGAAATATATACATTATAGGAAATACAAGTGTAAATGCAAGAATCATTAAAACTAGGTCATACAAGTATATCTAATAAGTATACATGAACAATAAAGTACCCAAATATAATAATCAAATGTACCTCACTAATTTTACAAGTATAAATACAAGTTTTAATGCAAATTACATTTAAATATGTAATCAAAACATGAAGCACAAAAATATCAAAACATGATTGAAAAACAAATATAATCATAATGTAAATGCACGTGTTATTAGAACTAGGAGATGCACAATAGCTAAATTAAAGTGAGAATACAAAAAATGAATTTATATGAACATGGGTGTATCTCAAATACTATACATGTATATCATAAGTGTTTGACGGGAGAAATTGTAAGGTTCCTTTGTAAAATTTCCTTGAATCAAACGAAAGATTACAATGGATTTACACTCCAATTACAAGAGAGGGAAGATGTTGAGACTTGAATCTCCCCTTTGTTTAATGCTGGATTCTTCAGGTGGCGATGGAAAGTGAATCTTGTTTTCCGTTGACCGGGTGAACGTCTGAATCTCTTGGGGATTTTCTCTTTGGGTGGTAGACGGAGTAACACAGATCCTGTCGACCAAGAATCTCAAAGAGATTGTGGGCAAAGATTGGCTTGTACGCAGCAAGTTGCTTGAAGAGTTGAACTCTCTTTCCTTTCTTGTGGAGGCTTTCAAGTCAAATTCTTCTTCCCAGAATTATCTCTGCCCTCCCTCAATAGCAAGCGGGGCTATTTATAGAGGTTCCAGAGGTGAACGTGCCCCCTAAGAACACTCCACAATGGGGGTTAACTTCCTCATTATGTGGGCAGTGATTGACCCCATAACAAGGACAGTTATAACCGAGACGCGGGTTTCGACCTCGCGCCTTGGTGCTGCAATGATGCTGAGACGCGAGTTTTGACCCTCGCGCCTTGGTGCTGAGTGGGGCTGAGACGCGGGTTTTCGACCCTCGCGCCTTGGTGCTGCAGTGATGCTGAGACGCGGGTTTCGACCCTCACGCCTTGGTGCTGCAGTGATGCTGAGACACGGGTTTCGACCTTCGCGCCTTGGTGCTGCAGTGGGGCTGAGACACGGGTTTCGACCCTCGCGTCTTGGTGCTGCAGTGCTGGCTATAATCAGCCTGCGTCTGGAGTTCTGCTTTTTGATGACTTGTCTTTTAATGATTTTTAGACAGCCTACAGAACCCCCTCCAAAGTTTTCGATATTCCGCAGTTGGCTGGGACGAATTTTGGAATACTTTGGACTCTAGCTGAATTCACCCTTCTCATGATTGGACTGCCAATACTCCGAGCTTGATCTTGTTTGAAATATGGCCTTCGTGAGTGTACTGTTGAACTCTTTGAAGCCGTCAAAAATGATCGTGGCGAGTGTCTAGATACGCAGTCTAAACCTCCCCGATGCTCTGAGTTTGTCGTTAGTGTACTTTAAACCAGGGTGGACAGTCGTCTGCTTGTGCCAGTGTACTATTGAACTGAATTGCAGAAGTAAGGACTGAATGTAGATGCAGGGGTTCTATTGTTTTAAAGACGCGCTTTTTGTAAGGATGCGTCTTTTGGGACGAAGACGCGACTGTTGCTCTCTGAGTGTAGACGCGACTTTGGCCTAGTTGAAAAGGTGCGACCTTCGGAGAGACGCGCCTTTCGGGATGAAGACGCGGCTGTTGCTTCTTGAGGTAGACGCGACTTTGGCCTCGTTGAAAAGGTGCGACCTTCGGAGAGACGCGTCTTTCGGGATGAAGACGCGGCTGTTGCTTCTTGAGGTAGACGCGACTTTGGCCTAGTTGAAAAGGCGCGACCTTCGGAGGGACGCGTTTTTTTTTTTTTTGATGAAGACGCAGCTGTTGAATGTGAATCCGTGCTGTGAGCGCGTTACCGCATGTCCTATAGCTTTGAGGGGACATCTTCTTTTTGGCGCGCGAACTTCGCACTGCATTTAATACGCTTTCCACGCTTCAGGCAGAGATTAGGCGTCGAGCCAAGCGCCGTGTATCTCTGTGAATCACTGTGCCTATAAAAGGAAATAGTCTTTCAAGTGTCATCATTAGACTCTTCTTCTTCGTTCGAACCTCTTAGGGTTAAGAAAACTCGAAGCTTTTTGTTCTTCTTGTTTCCTTCATCCCCAACACCGATTTCACGGTCGCAATGGCACCAAAGGCTAAGCATGCTGCTTCGTCTTCCAAGGCCATCGTTCCTGAGACCCAAATGGGCGGTTCCTCCATACAGGAAACCCCTATTTCAGGTATTAAAAAGCATCGGACCTGGTTTCCGCCATTAAAGAGGCTTACAGAGTTCTTTTAACTCTTAAATCCCTTTTGAATATGAACCGCCAACGCGGGCTCATGCCCGTGTTTGATCTTCAGGTGCGGTTCTTGAGTCGATAGACAAGACGCAGGTTTGATGACCTCTGCATCTTTTATCCGCTTGAGTCCGTACCTGTTTGTTGAACACAGGGCCCTATTGAGCCTTGCGTTTTAGATCCAATACTTAGAATATTTCTAAGTGTGAGGGATTCAGACGTATATTTCTTACGACTTTTACGTCTTGTGAGATCAGACGCTGGTCTTAATGAATCTTGAGTCTGAGTCCGATACTTAGAAATTTTCATAAGTTCTGGATTTTTAAGACGCGGGATCATGCTAGCCTCGCGATCTTTGGATCTGGACGCAGATTTTGATGATCTCCGCGTCTGGGTTCATTTCTGCGTTTGAGTTGCAAACACTTAATCATTTTCTTTCAGATTTCTGATCAAATGTTATTCTCTTTTGCAGTGCGATATTCCTCCAACCCTCTATCCAAAAAGTGTCACTTCAGGCACGTAGGCGGTGCTGACCACAATCTGACATTTGTGTTGCAGAAGACTGCTCCTGTGACTACTGATAAGTCGAAGGAGCGAAAGGAGAAGATCTTTAAGGTCAGCATGAGGACCTTCTGGGAAATTATCACCGACGGAGTGTTTGAGACAGATTCGCGCACTCCGTTAAAGAAACCCGTCTTCTTTTTTGGTGATGGCATTGACGAGGATGGTAGTGCCTTGCATGACGACGATTACAAGTAGCTTCGCCAGATAGGGTATAGGAAATTCTTTCTTCCCAATATGGAGAGGATGTATCCCCTATCCTATCTCCAACACAAGTCTGTTCATCGTGCAATGGAATGGGATCTTACCCAATCTGCCTCCGGTGTCTCTCTCGGCATACTAGGCGCCAAAAGAATACACTCTAGCGGTCATGAGAAAGAGGTTTCTAGTTTATTTCCAGGATTGGTCAGATCTGAGTATCTAATAGGGGAACCCCTCGGCTCGGCACTACCTTCATCAATCAGTTCATGAAGGTAAGGGGTAATTTTCCCGTTGACTTCAGCCCGCTCGGGTGGTCCATTCTTCCGACAAGTCCTGGTGGGGCAAGATGGTGGGATTTGTCCTCGTCGAACTCGGAGCTCTGCTGGAACAGGTGGGGCTGTATCATGCGGTCAGGGCTGTGCAGTATGGCATCCCGCAAAGTTTCCATAATTTCTATGGGATCCTGGAGCACTATAACCCTTGACGGGGACATTCTTCACTTCGGCAGGAGAGATGGGGCTTGCCCTCCATGAGCTATATGAAGTTTCGGGGCTGGTTATGGGAGATGCCCCTTATGAAGAATATGTTCCAACTTCTGAAGAGCTTCATCTCTTGAAGAAGGAGTGCCCTCAGATATACGAGACCTACTAGGAAGTGTTGTGTCACTTCCATATCTGCGGTCAAATAACCTCCTGGAGGACCAGGGGTGTCAAGCAGATGTCTTGGGCGAGCTACCTGTTTAATGGTATAACTGAGAAGGATCACTCAGTGACCATTCTGGCTCCTAGTACCGACGAAGAAATCGCTGAGAGGATTGACGCCTCTGTGAGCTCTACACCACGGAATCGAATGAAGACACTTTCAAACCTGATACGGTTTTTGAAAGTTTTCATCATCAAGCCCGGGTCCCCATTTCTGACCGGGCGCTACTGGCGGGCTTTCTCATGCTGTGGCTGAAGCGCTGCGTAGTGCCGACACTGCCGCATGAAGTGATTGTCGCCGATGTGGTGTACCCGGCGGTCTTGTTGGCCTATGGCAGGTCTATCGCCCTCCTTCCAGCAATGGGGCTGGAATCCAAAGTGGGTTACGGGCTCTGGTTCAAAGCCTGTGCAAGGTGGAGGTCATCGTTGACTCCCAAGGTAGACCAGAAGTTGATTCGGAGGGGAGGCCAAGAGTGAAGACCCCCAACCCCAGGATCGAACTTCCATACACGTACCTGATGGCTTGGTACGTTATGCACTGCCCTTCACTGATGACGCCGGTGTCTCAATCCGAGGGGTTTGTCCCCTTTGTACAGAAGCTGGAGAACTCCAGCTGGTCTTGTTATTATATGTTCTATGTTCGGAAAAGCATTCTGAACATTTCGAATTATCATCTCGACCGCTGTTTCCCCGAGATTACCGGTGCATCTTATGGGGATAAATTTGCTGACCTTGCAGGACCAGATGACTTCACAAGGTTGCCATCAGGAGTCTTCTGGTGGCTAATTAATATTAGACCCGGGTATCTGATCTTTCGGCAAGGGAACTCATGCACAATCGAGCCCTATATGCCGAACCGTTTTGCCCGATGATTCGGTTATGATCAACTGTATGTCAGTAATCCCAATGCCAAACTCTCCTTCAGCGGGAATTTGTTTGAAGGTGCTCGGGCCTGGTATTACAGTATGGTTGGGGGGACAAAAGCTATTTTCAGCTTGCCTCACAAGACACCCAACTGCTACACGAGCCTCAGTTTCTGCACTTGGTATTTCCAGGCTAGCAAGATGCCTGATTACTCAATAAATCACTCATGTATCAAGAGCATTAAAGCGTCTTATGAGGACAAATTGGTGCCAACAGATGCGTGCGAGGTATGGATGAATACCAGGCAGCTGAGAAAAAGGCAAGAGGGGAGACAGGGGTGGAACCGAGAGCAGCAGCACCAAAGGAGCAGCCTGCTAAAAAGCGTCGACGGGCTGTGTCCAAACGTCCCCATGGCTCTACTTCCAAAGTTGAGCCCACTCTGAAGAAGGCCAGGAGAGACTCGGGGGCTGAAGCTTCAATGTCCGAGGTCGTCCCTTCTGGTGTTGATGAGCAGAGGGAGGAAGGGGAAGAGGAAGAAGAAATCTCCCTTCTTCATCCTCGTGGACTACGCAGCAGGGGCCCCGTGATCTTAGAAGAAGGGGAGCTTGCAGATGAACCCGCTACAACTGAAGAGGCAGAGCAACTCGAGGTTGACCTGATGGGAAGGGATGATGTTGAGATTCCAGGGGTCTCAACTCAGCCAGGGTCTTCTTCAGTTCAAGAGAGGAGGGATGAGGAGCAACAGCCTGGGTCTCCTACTGTATTGATGCCCAGCTCGCGGGTAGTCGATCCCAGCCTTACTACTGGGATACTTGGTGGCAAGGTCTCGATTGCCGAGGCCTCTTGTGTTGCACTATCGTCTTCATCGTCCAGAGAGTATGAATATTATTCGGGCGATGAAGTCGATTTTGGCGATGAACCCGCTCTTCCGGATCCGAGTAAATTCTCGCATATTTTGGAGGAAGAGATACAAGGGTGTGACCCTGTGACGATTTCGCCAATAGCAACAATTGCTGCTGTTGAAGGTACTCTCGTTGTCTTTTTTTTGACCCGGCTTCTCCTTTAGCTAGGAAAAGGTTCTGACGTTTTCTTTTAACTTTGTGCTATAGGGCTGGCCGTTGACAGTGAGGCTGCAACTTTCTCCCATATCGAGGAAATGATACAAGAGCTGGCCCAGCAGGAGGGCGTTGAGGCTCCTACTATAGAAATGCCTCAAGAGAGGGCAATTATCGAAGTTGGGGAGGCCTCAACCCTACAAGATCTGCCGAGGAATTCGCCATCTTTGAATCCTCAGCTTGATAAGAGAATACTGATGCATTGAATATCCTCTTTTTTATTGTCATGGTTGACGTTTTGGTGATTTGCAGAGTGTTGAGGGAGCTCAGTAGAGGATCTTGCGACAAACGTTGATCCAGAAGGCAGTATAATTCAAACCTCGACCGAGGAACCCGAGGAGGTCAGGTTTGCTGTTACTTCAGTCGCCGTGGAGGCTGCTACAACAATAACCGCCCCGGAAGTGTCGGCAACCCTCTCAGTACCTGACGAGCCTATCGTCGGCCTTACTCCTGCGCAAGATGAATTGATTCCCGTCTCTCGCCCTGTAATGGAAAGGGGATCCGGGAGCACATCAGCAGAGTTCTCTCTAGCTAATGATATCATGGAAGAGCTGGCACGTCAAATGGTGCAGCAGTTTTTTGCTTCCATGCGATCATGTATTGACCTCATTCTTTCTGGGGGCAGCTCTTTCGAGTTTGCCCGAATACTTCTCGAAAATCAGATCGAGAACATTAGTCATACTGGGGGTCCCTCACAGGCTAGGGCATGCCTGATGCTAGTGGAGCAGCTGGGAAGCGATCTGAAAGAGCTCAAGTCCCTGGAAAATACTGACTCAATAGATGAGGCTCGGACAACCTTGAATAAGCTTCTTGCCGCTCAAGAACATGAGCGAAAGGAGATGGAGGAACAAATATCTGAAGAGACCCGCCATCTCCAGCATTTCCAGGCTAACCACCAAAAGCTGATTGGCGATTCAAGGGAGTCTGAAATCGTCATACAGAACGCAGAGCAGGTTATTGCCACGGCTCGAGCTACCATAGCCAAGGCAGAAGCCTTGATTGAGGTAAATGGGCAGAAGCTTGCCGCTGCTAGGAAGAAGCTGGAGGAGCTGGAAACTGCCAAGATACAGGCTGAGGAGAACCTTTCTGCTCATTCCTCCAAACTGGAGTTTCTTCAAGCACAACTAGCTGCGAAGAAATTTCTGTCTGAGGAGGAGTTACGGGTCCAGGCTCTTATGGAGGCTGAGAAAGCGCGTCAGCACGAGATATATCATCTCAGAGAACAAATCCGTTCTTTGGCGAATCAAGATTATTAGCCTATTCCCTTTTTTTTGTTTGTAAAAAAAAGAACACTCTATTCGTCAAGAGCGTTTGTATTACTTTCATATGTTGGATATAAATAAAAGCGACACTTTTTTTTTGTCTCCTTCTATTGTCTTGAACTCCCTTTTTGTATTGAAAGTCAGACTAATAGAAGTAAAGGATCTTTGGCTCGCTAAAAATATGATAATAATCTTAACGAGTCAAAGTTTGTAGAAAAATCCTGTTTCAGGAAATTCAATAATGCTGTCAGAGGTGTGATATTAACTTGACAAAATTTTGTGGAACTGCCAATCCATAAAGGAGAGTGACAGGTGGAATTTGTACCCCCAGGGAGGATGAGTTTTTATCAGAGGTTTGGGATTAACTTGATTAAGACCAGCTGGGGATTTAATGAAAACACTGTTAACGGTGTAATGTTAACCTAACAATATTTTTAGGTAGACTTGTATTCTGTTGACGAGAATAACAAGTGAGACTAGATTCGCGGGGGATCTAGGAGAACTTTTTTCGTTAGAAGTGTGATATTAACTTAACGGTTGAATATAGTCTTGTCAGAATTGTGATGTTAACTTGACAAGGGTGTGAGTTAGAGGTGTGATATTAACTTGACTCAAAAGCATTTCAGCTTTCATTTGGGAAAACTGAAAGAGTCACTGTCATAGGTGTAATGTTTAACTTGGCAGCGAGGGTAATGCTAGAGGTGTAGTTTTGAACTTAGCATTAGTCATCTCGATTTTAACAAGAAAGTCCGAGGGAAAGTCATTGTCATAAGTGTATTGTTGAACTTAGCAATGACCTGGACGCTAGAGGTGTAGTGTTAACTTAGCATCGTTCATTTCAGCTTCGATATGGAAGTCTGAGAGAAAATGACTGTCAGAGGTTTAATATTGAACTTGGCAGCAACTTGATTACCGTTAGAAGTGTAATGTTAACTTAACAGTAATTTGTCAGAGGTGTGGTATTAACTTGACAGAAATTGACTCGTGATAAGAGCAATTTGAGGACCTGCCATTCTGTGTCTGAGAAGTGACAAGTGAATTTAAAAACGTCAGAGGTGTAGTGTTAACCTGACAAATTTGAAGGCTTGCTACTCCATATAGGGCTGACAAGTAAGGTTTGTACTCGATATGGAGTATTAAAATTTTCATTACCAGAGGTATAGTGTTAACGTAGCAATGATTGTATTTTGTAGACCTACCATTCTGTGTATGAGAATTGGTAAGGGATTTTAGAGGAGAGGGTGGAATCCTGTCCACTTAGGATTTTTAGCAAACCCTCAGCTATCAACGGATTTGAGGTGCCTTTACCAACTACCGTTTGAGTTGGGCTAGCCATGCTATTCCCCTCAGCATGGTGAGTTGTCGAAAACTTATGTTGGGCTTAGAAGCCAACATTTTCCTCTGTCCTTAGCCGTCCGAGGCGTCGGACGTTAATGAAGATAGGAATATTAGAACCCAAGTTTCGCCTTTCATTTCTTTCTCAATATTTACATCACGCATCATGGTACAGTCAGTGCCCGATTAGTTTTGTCACCGGTTTACCGTGATGTGACCTAATAAAGGAAAGAAACTTTTCTTGGATCTGGAGCTTTGATCAGAGGTGTAATTTTAACTTGATCGGGGATGAGTACTATTAGGGATAGTACTTCTTCAGGAACCTGCCATTGATCGACATCATGAGTGTATCGCCATTTGAAGTTATGAGGCGATATGATCCATTTGAGTAGACTGACTCTACTACAAATGGTCCTTCCCATTTGGGCTGAAATTTTCCTTTTGTCTTATGTGTCATCACCATAGGTCTTCTGACGGCTAAGACGAGGTCACCTTTCTTGAAAGTTTGCACTTTAACTTTCTTGTTGAAGGCTCTGGTAATTCGGGCTTGGTAGAGCTCGATTTGTTGTTGGGCCTGCAGATGTTGATCATCTAAGGCTTCCAATTCTTGGAGTCGCTGTCGATGCTTCTCCTCCTTTGTCATCTCCGCTGTCAAGGCGACGCGTAGAGACGGAATTTAGATTTCAGTGGAAGCACGGCTTCACACCCATATACCAAAGAAAATAGCGTAGCTTTAGTTGGGGTTCGAACAGTTGTGCGATAGGCCCATAAGCATTCACCTAGCTTGTCGTCCCAGTCACGCTGACTTTTGGAGACGAATTTCTTGAGAAGCTTACCAATGGTCTTGTTGAAAGCTTCTGCGAGACCATTAGCGGCGGGGTAATATGCCGTTGAGGACACACTCTGGATTCTGAACTTAGCGCAAAACCTCTGGAAAGCTTGACTGATGAACTGGGGTCCATTATCATGGATGATTCACTGAGGTACACTAAAACGGTAGATGATGTGATGCTTAACGAATTTGATCACATCATATGACTTTACATCCTTCAGAGGAATGGCCTCAGCCCATTTGGAGAAGTAATCAGTTATGGCTAAAATAAACTGATGTCCTTTTGATGATGGTGGGCTGATGGGGCCAACTACATCCATCCCCCACATCTCTGTTGACACTTAAAAAAGACAAGATTCTCATTGGTCCGAACAATGTCTAAACTTGTTGACATTTACAAAAGACAAGTGACAGACGAGCTGAAGACCAGTTTTCCACCCATCTCTGTAACACCCCGCTCCCAGAATACGTACCTAGTTGCGTATTCGTATTTTCTGATCGTATTTTTGATTTACTTCATGTATTTATTTTGTATTATGAATTATTTATATGATCGTTTTGTCTTGGATCCGGATTCGTGGACTCAGAGCTGCTCTTCTCTGAACCAGGGACCCGATCCTAGTGTCTTACTCAATTGGTCTTTTCGGTATTCAGATTTGACCGATTTCAGTTTCAAACATCATTTTCCAATATTTTAGATTTTCTATGATTTTCTGAAATTTTCCTGAATTGAATGGAAAATCTTCAAAACCAGTGTCGACCAGCACCGCTGACGATTCCTGGATTTTTAATTTACAAATGGAGTCAAATTTTGAGAAACCACTTTCCCATATTTTCTTAGAATAATATTTTCTATCTTAAAATATTTTTTGGGAATTTTCAGAATTTATCAGATTTCTGCCAGATTGGGTGTCGACCGATATTGACGGCCGATTTCAGGATTTTTAATTTAAAAATTATAAAGAGTTTCTTGAAAAGAATTTCACCATGATTCTTAGAATAATATTCTTAATTTTTGAGAATTTTTGCGGGTCGTTCCAAGATACTTGATTTCGGGACGATTTCGGTATTTTCCGAAAGTTTTCCGCATCCGCAACCGAATCCCGGGAATCCGCTACTCTAATTATTTTCACTTTTTCTTCCAATAAAATATCTTCCTTTTTTCATTTTCTTTTCCTTTTTCCTTTTTCTTTCTTTCCTTTTCTTTCCACCAAATTCTCCAAACTTCTCCATTCTTCCACCAAAATATCTTCTCCAAAATATCTTCTCCACCACAAATATCTTCTCCAAAATATCCCAAACCACTCAAACTCCTCTCCCATCACCATGGCCGGCCAAGAGAGAGAGAGAGAGACACCTCACCTCTCCATTTTACAAATAACCCCCTCTCTTTTACATTTTTACATCACCTTCACAATTCCAAAATCCTATATATACCTTTCCTTCTCCTTTCCACTTCATTTTTCTCTTCACCAAAACTTTAACCCCCACCAACTCCTTCTTCATCTCCACCACAACAACACCACTACAACTTCTCCAACTCCTTACCTTTATCTTCTTCCTCCTCCATCTCCATCTCCATGTAAACCAACACAAACTCCAACAAACTCCACCAAAGCCTCCACCTTCTCCTTTACCTTCTCCAAAAATACCACCACAACAAACCTCTCCACAAAACCATCACCCCATCATCTTCTCAAGGGCCGGCCACCTCTTTTGGATTGGGGCCGAGCTCTTCTTCGTCGGCAACGCCTCCGATGATTATTCTGGTAATCGTTCACGATTATTCCGGTAATCATTCCGGTGACATCTCCGATGATTATTCCGGTAATCGTTCACGATTATTCCGGTAATCATTCCGGTGACACTCTGATGATTATCCGGTAATTATTCACGATTATTCCGGTAATCATTTCGGTGACAAGTTCAACGACAACATAAACACCACCACCAACAAAAATCACCTTTTCACTCTCTCTCCCTATCCATGCGTCTCCCATTTCTCTATCACTCTCTCTGATTGAGTGCTGACGCGGATCTCACTCCCGCGTCCAAGCAATTCTTAACACGGCCTTCGCGTTCCTGTATCAACACGACGGGAGCTTATGCCCGCGTCCGTATTCTTCTCGTGTTAACGCGACGCGGAACCCTCGACCGCGTCCGCGTTCTCCTCGTGCCCTGACTTGAATGCGGGTCTCGAACCCCGCGTTTGTGGTACCTTCGCGCGCGATTCTCGCGTCTGTGATTCCCGCGTCTGCTATTCTCGCGACGCGATACCCGCGTCTGTGATTCCCCGCGTTTTCTATTCCCGCGACGCGACTCCCGCGTCTGCGACCCCCGCGTCTATATATTTTATGGCGCGTGCGCGAGTTCCATGGGTTTCGGACTTTCCAGCATTTCCGGAGATTTAGGCGAGTGTCCTCGCTCTCGCCTCCATTTGGGATTCCCCGCTTCGTCGGGTCGACATGTATTTTATTCCATGTTTTCATGTATTATGTATTGGGCTGAGTCCCTGTAATTGTGTATGGCCGAGTGCCATTGACTGGACCCTTCAGCCTCCGGTCTCTCACTATCTCGAAAGGGAAGTGATTGGGACCGTCAGGTTCTTCAGCTCCGCCTGGTTATCATGATCAGCGCTCAGCATTACCACTAGATTCGTCTAGGCGGGATGCTGCCGGATTTTTACTCGCACTTTAAGCCGAGTTGTCCCGGTAACCTTGCCAGACGCTCCAGTGTTAATACTATTTGCTGTCTGTACTTCCAGCTCGCTTAGCTCCGCTTGGTTATGCTCAGCTACTACTCTATCATCATGTCATGTATTTCCTGATATGTTAATACTCGCCATACCATTGCTTCATGCTTGTCATTTACATACTACTAATTAACACCTGTTTGTATCACCTGACAAATGATGTGTTAACATCTGATACCCGTCATGCTACTACATGACACTGACTCATGTTTTACCACCCAGTTCCCGGCGGATCCTGAATGGAACTAAGTGCCACACGGAGCAAAGTGCCACACCACACAAGTGGTGGGGGCCACCTCTTGAATCTGTGGTGGCCACCTCTAGAATCCATTCCCCTCAGAGCAAAGTGCCACATGGAACAAAGTGCCACACCACCACGTGGTGGGGGCCACCTCTTGAATCTGTGGGGGCCACCTCTTGAATCTGTAGGGCCATCTCCTGCCTGTACCTGATCTCTTGTTATAACCAGTTATGTTCCTACTCTTTACAAAGGATAACTTGTACGGGGAATGGGAGGAAGTGATGAATGCCGGTATGGTGCCTTGCTTATAGTAGTGGAATACCAAAACTGACGATTCGTGTTAGGGGGATTTCAGGCCCGCAGAAGATGCGTGTTAGGGGGATTTTAGGCCCCCAAATGGCTGTGTCCCGGGCGGACGGGAACTACTATAAGTATGAGCTATCATTTCTTCATCAACTTCCAGTAACAACCTCGGCTTGCTTATATATGGATGTATGTATGTGTTGGGATGTACACCAGGACACATACCTAGATATATGGGTCAGACGAGTATAATAATAAAAGATACCAACTATGTATCCTGTTATGCCTGTTATGAACTCCCGTTATGCTTGTTATGATTCATGTTATGCCTGTTATGTACTCCTGTTATGACCGTTGTGTGATTTGCCACGAATGCTTTCATCGGATTTTACATCGGATTTCCGGTATTATGATTATTATCATATTAGCTACTCATATCCTGTTTTATTACCCATGTTCCATTCATCAGTCTACTGCTCCTATCTTATCATTCCATGAGTACTTCCTGCTTGATATCACTTGTTATATATCTACCTGCCTATACATGCTTATGCTCACCACACAGTTTCATACATGATTATGATTCGGTTTTATATCGATACACTTGTACTTATCTTAGCACGCCATCTGGCTTTTGCATTACCACTCACGCCTGGGGAGTTTCATTTGACTCCCCTGGATCCTCATGTCCAGGTCATGGAGCTTGAAGCGTGTGGATTCTCCCAGTTGCTGATCAGAGTGGCGCAGCTAGCGTGGATCGTCAGCAGACCGTCCAGATCTCCATCCTTCCAGGCCCCTTGTGCGCTCTAGAGTTTTTCTTGTTATGACTCTGAGACTGTTTTTGTACTGTTCATACTTGTACATCTCCTTGTATTCTCGCAATTGCGCATATCAGTGATGTAATATTCATGTAATATTGGATCACCTCTGGTGATAACTTTGTAATTGTTCTCATGTGTTGGAATGTATAACCGCATCATTTGCTTCCGTACTCTGATTCCTGCTTGTACTGATGCTTAGCGTATATACGTGAGGGTATTTTTAACCTGCGTATATACGTTGCAGTGACGTCCCCGTACCCTCCGGATCGGGGCGTTATAGGATGGTATCAGAGCCTAGCTCTCGCATCCTCAGTACGTCCAGATGGCAAATTAATGGTAAAGAAATTTGCAATTGGAATGCAAGAGTCCTGGTTATACAGTCCAACTACAAGTACAGAGTTGTCTATTCATTCTTGATCATCCTTCCTTTGATTCCTAATCCTTCCATCTTTCCCCTGTTTTGGTTGTTCGAAGCCTTTATACCAACATAAGATAGGATATACTAGAGATGTAGTGGCTGGCTCTGAATAAAGCTATTATATGATCTCTTCGGCTGACTCTATGGTACTCGGGTGTTCTCAGGATTGATCCTAATCGGGTTATCTTTCAGAAGTCAGTAGTCGGAATTCTCTACGGATATTCTACATTCTCGGCTATATCTTTCAGAGTGATTGATGCCTGGTATTATCGGTCTTCTTTATTATGCCCAGGACTATTAGGGTTTCCTTTATCTTCAATATTCTGGCTTATGCTCGGAGGGCAAAGTATGCAGTACAACTGGAACTCTATTGCAAAGTAACGACATCAGATCAGTATTATTTGGTACCGTTCAAAAACTTATACAGCCAGAGGTGCAGAGATATTCTATATTCTAATTACTGTTTAGTAAACTTGAGAGCCCTACCTATAGTGCTTTCATATCTTAATTGGTATAATTTCCCCCATGTCCCTTTGTGTTCATTTTACCCCTATCTCGAATTGCGAGGACGCAATTTTTTGTAAGGTGGATGGAATGTAACATCCCGCTCTCAGAATACGTACCTAGTTGCGTATTCGTATTTTCTGATCGTATTTTTTTTTTATTTACTTCTTGTATTTATTTTGTATTATGAATTATTTATATGATCGTTTTGTCTTGGATCCGGATTCGTGGACTCAGAGTCTGCTCTTCTCTGAACCAGGGACCCGATCCTAGTGTCTTACTCAATTTGATCTTTCCGGTATTCAGATTTGACCGTTTCAGTTTCAAACATCATTTTCCAATATTTTAGATTTTCTATGATTTTCTGAAATTTTCCTGAATTGAATGGAAAACTTCAAAACCAGTGTCGACCAGCCCGCTGACGATTCCTGGATTTTTAATTTACAAATGGAGTCAAATTTTGAGAAACCGCTTTCCCATATTTTCTTAGAATAATATTTCTATCTTAAATATGATTTTGGGAATTTTCAGAATTTATCAGATTTCTGCCGGATTGGGTGTCGACGATATTGACGGCCGATTCTAAGATTTTTAATTATAAATTATAAAGAATTTCTTGAAAAGAATTTCACCATGATTCTTAGAATAATATTCTTGATTTTTGAGAATTTTTGCGGGTCGTTCCAAGATACTTGATTTCGGGACGATTTCGGTATTTTCCGAAAGTTTTCCGCATCCGCAACCGAATCCCGGGAATCCGCTACTCTAATTATTTTCACTTTTTCTTCCAATAAAATATCTTCCTTTTT